>CAMZMU010000020.1:65484363-65712508 GCA_947311845.1 Poa pratensis | reverse complement strand
GATGGGTCTCGGTGTTCGTAACCGACTCGATTTACAAGTAAGGAAACTCTAAACCGACTATTGTTTCGCCAAACTTGGAGGATACTCCATCTTCGTGGGCCTCCCTTCATGGGCTTTGTAGGCTCTGATAGTTGGGCCTAGTCGATACGTGCACCAGGTACCCTCATGGTAGGGTACCCGATAGGCATACCCATGTCAGTAGCCCCCGAGTACTTGTCTGATTCGAAGAGTCGGGCATGGACTCATACATCATGCACGTTACATTTTTTGCATCTGTATTTAGAATTCTTATGAAATAGCACATGTTGGCTATGTCGAGTGTTTCATCGACTATGAGTTTTTGCTTATGATAGTCAAGGGATATTAGCTTAGCAGGCCCGGCACACACGACGGATCGGGGCCAGTTAACTACCATTTGTGGCAAAACCATACTAGCTTTCAATCAAACTCGAGTCCCCGGACTCGAATCTGGAACAAACTGGACAGACTCGAAACGGCCGTTGAGGTCTTACGGAATCGAACTGCAGTATAATTTTGAATCTACCCAACGCGTCCGTCGGGGATTTTCATCATGTCTGCTGACACAATATTAAGGATAACGCTGCTGGAGCGGTCCTTAGCCCAGCTCGACTGATCGGCGGGTCTTACCTTTGCACTATGCATGCAGCATCCAAGGATCGTCGGATCAACTCGGGAATATTTCGAGTGTGATTTTGCTTATGAACTGAGTCGAATGATTTGTCGACTGATACTTTGCCATTATTCTATCGGGTGCGCGACAGCGCTCCCGATGGGAGTAGCCCCCGAGATTGTGCTTTATTGCTTGCAATGGAGGATAATCTCAAAATCTTTTACCCTGCACATTTAGTCAAAGAAATTTTTTGATACGCTCCCGATGGGAGTATGATGTTGCAGTCGAAAGTCCACTGGCATCTATGACCTTTGCTGGAAAACCCATCGAGTTTATGGTGTGACATCATTCGAATGAATCATCGAGTGACTTTTGTGCCAGTTGTGCAATATGAATAACGTCAGCAATGACGCATTTTGCGACTGCCATCTCTGACAAGCGGTGGCGTGCCTGGTAAGACTGATGGACGTGACACTTCGTGTGGGCCCATTTTTGCAGAGCTGACCAAGACGCCGTTTGGACTTGATTTGACCGCTCTGGCGCGGTTTTCACGGGGCGTGATGATGGTTTCCTAGTTTCCCGTGCGTAGTGGGCGGAGTGGCCGCGACGGTTGCCCTCCGCGGCCGCCACGTGTATGGCTAGATTTCGCGCGGAGCGTATGCCTTTGTTTTGACGGTTGCGATCGTTTTGCGATCTGTGGTAAATAGGAGACAGCGCTGGCAGAATTTTTTACTTGCCATTTGCCTCTTTGCGCCGCCCCTCGTCTCATCTTCCTCCTCGCGCCCACCTCCATTGCTCTGCGCCCAAGCTCTCTTCTCCACCCTCATCCATCGTTGCAATGGCGAAAGGTGGAGGCTCCAAGCGTGGTGCCGCCGCCGCTGCCGCGACCGATGCGGCCAAGGGCAAGAAGACCGTGGCGGGTACATCTGCGTCCGCCGCGCTGAAGAAGGGCAGCGGGGACTGGGCGAAGTCCACCATCAAGGACGCCCATTTGGTCAAGTTCCGCGAGCAGGGGTATCTGCCACCCGCGGAGCAGCTCGCCGTCCGCGCGCCGTCGCCCAAGGAGGTACTCCCCGAACCACGCGCCAACGAGCGTGTTTGTTTTGCGGAGTTTTTGCCTAGGGGCTTTTCGCTTCCCCTCCACGACTTCGTTCGTGGTCTTCTTTTTGCCTACGGGGTGCAGATCCATGATCTCACCCCAAATGGCATTATGCATATCGCGTGTTTCATCACGCTGTGCGAGTGCTTCCTCGGCGTCGCACCCAGCTGGGCGCTGTGGAAAGCCATCTTCATGGTACGGCCGAACAGAGGAGGTGGTCGCACCTACCCCGTTGGCGGCTGTGGAATCCAGGTGCGCAGCGACACCCGCTACTTCCGCCTGAAGACCGTCGACTCCGCCCAAGGCTGGAGGAAGGGGTGGTTTTATGCGACTGTCGAGCAGGATGCAGCCGCCCCTTTCTCGACTGCTGCTTTCACCAGGACCAAGGCGTGGGATCACCAACTCTCAGCCGAAGAAATGGAGGAGGCAAGCCCTTTGCTGGCTCGGATCGGAGGCATGCTGGACAAGGTCACAGGCATCCATTTGATCGCCACCTTTGTGAAGAGGCGGGTGTGGCCACTCCGTGCCCGAGCGCACCCCATGTGGGAGTATGAGGGCGCGGGTGACTCCACTCGATGAGCCCAGAGGAGCTGTCAAGGAATGAGCTGTGACGCATGTGCGGCACATCACCAACTGACGACAGCGACACTTGCAACGTCGACTGCCCTGTTGACCATATGGGTTGGAAACCCTTTGCTTGAGGTATGTATGTGTTATAGCCTGCTTGCAATGAAGAGTTTGCCACTCGTATGTTCTGCGATATGCGATTTTTGATTCTGACTTTGCAATTTGTGATGTATGCTATGCAGGGTCACTCGACTGCTGCCTCCCTTCCTCCTCTGCCTGAAAATGGCGAGACTGAAGAAACCAGGTACAGGTGGTGGACCCGAAAGGGGATCAGTCGCCCATCCCTTCTGCCACCACTTCACATGTGGAGGAGGTCGAGGAGGAAGCAGCAGAAGAGGTCCAATCTGAAGACAAGGCCACCGCTGACCAAGAAGTCGATACCGCGCCACCGAAGCGGCGTCGACTGGCCAAGAAGGCGCCTTCTGCTGTGAGTTCACCCGCGAGGGGCAGGGCTTGGAGGATGACGAGGAATCAGGCTCACCACCTGTTTTCCAAGCCGCTCCTTTGCGTGCGTGCTCAACAAGCTCAACTCTTCCTCTTCAGTCGAGTGGTACCCCAGCCTTTGGGGCCAATTTTTGGCGACTCCGAAGATGAGGAGATGAGGAACACAGGTATGTGTTTTTTGAGTATGATATGAAATTTTGTGCTGTCACATATTTGTGCTGACCCTTTTGCTTTGTTGTGTTGCCACAGCGCTGAAAACAATCAGCCTGGGACTCCTCCAGTCGAGAATGTTCCAACCCTGGAGCACTCGAATTTGCACCGACTGGAAACGAGGCTGCCCAGCCAATGGCCACTGATGCTGTCGTTGAGACAGCCAAGGCGGCAACTCCAGATGTCGGGACATCAGTCGCGGCTCCTGAGCCGTGGATGAACCACGTAAGTAGCTTTTTGCTTGACCCGTTTAGTTGTAGGTCTGTGAGAGTTTGAATTTTTGCTGAATTCGTGTGCTTGCAGCCCTTCTACCACACCTTGGCAGATTCTGCCAAGGCTTATGTCCAGGTGGAGCAGGAGAGGGATACCATGCGCGCCGAGCTAGAGCGGCTCAGTCGTGAGTTCTCCTTTTGCTTTTGTTTTGCTAATTTCTTTTTGCAATGCTTGATTTTGTCGAGTATTGAATGCACGTGATTTTGCTGGGCCAGGCGAGAAGAAGGAGCTGGAAGATGCACTCGCCGCGCAGCGCGAAGAGTCGAAGAAAGAGCTGGCTGCCGCCACCAACTCAGCCGCTGCACGCGAGCGAGGATATGCTGACCAGCTCGCGGCACTCGCGCAGGCCATGGGAGGTGAGTAATCTTTTCTCCTTTTGATATGACGATATAACTGTCGAGTGTCATGAAATGACTTTTGCCTTTTTGAATTGTGCAGAAGCTGTTGGCGCACCGGCCTCTGCGGACGTGGCGAGTGACGATCTTTCGCTGGAACAGGCTGTGGGCGGCTTAGGCGCCTATGCAACCAGGCGAAAGAGCACTCGCCAAATCGACGAGCACACTTGGCGCTGTATACAAGGTGGTGTTCCCGACTGGCGTAGTGCCGTCGACGGCGGACGACTTCGCCGACGTGTTTGGCCCCGGGACGTCCACCATGGCGGGTTTCGCTCGCGCCAACACGGTACGCGGATCCGAGTCCACCATCAAGCTTCTTATGGGACATGGGATAGATTGCGACTACGAGGCAGCACTGTCTGCGTTCCCTCGGAAGCCAGATGGGAAGCCCATTTCTCTGAAGGGGGTGAGCGGAGCCGCCGCGCGACTGGCCGAGGTTTTTATGACCACCATGGAGCGCCGGGCACTCGAGACTGCCAATCGTCTGCTTAGGAAATCGAATCTTAGGTTTAGGGTAGCTGTACCCTTTTGTTTTATGCCTTGTAATGATACCTTCTGAACTGCGCGAGTCTGCGCTTTGTTTGTGCTACCTTGTTTATGCAAATAGTCTTTTGCTAATGTCTTTCACTCGAAGAGTTGTATGCTTATGACATGAGTTTTAGCTTCTGACACAAACTTTGTGTTTGTGATTATGCTCTTTGAACAGTCACGAGAACCTGCTACTGCGACTAGTTCCTCGCAGGCTCCAATCACCACCCGATCCCAGGGTCAGGTGGTAAATGATGCCAAGGTGATGGAGTATATGAAGGCCAAATTTGTGAGAATGGAGCAAGATCTGAAGGACGCCCAGGCTGAGCTGAATCGATTGAGGGCGAGACCCGCGTTGGCCACCCAACGCGAGGAATATGTGCTCGGGGAGATGGATCTTGTGAACAGGCAACTCGAGTGTAAGTTCGAGTCTTGCTCTGTTTACAAGCTTTTTGCGTAGCTATTGTCCTTTTGATCTGACTGGTGCGCCCGTGTTTGTAGGCTTTGTCGACAACTTCCAGGCTGAAAAGATTCGCGTGGAAGGGCGTCTGGATAGCGTGGTTGACGACCCTACGACTGGGCGTCAACACTTTTGGCTTGATAGGTACCATGCCCGCATACTCGCCACCCTGAAGGATCGCGTCTGGCGAAGTGCTGAACTGCTGGAGTTATGCCGGGCAGCGTTTATTCGCCTGAACGAGACTCTTTTTCCTGCGGGGCCACAACCACAAGGGATTCGTGCTTTGTTGAACATCTTCCGTCAAACAAATCCCATTCGAGAGTTGCTGTCTCAGAGACTTGTGATTGGAGCCAACGCTGCAATGGCGTATATGCGTAGTCGAAAACCAAGGTTGGTGTTGCGGACACCTGCAGCCGGAGAGGTTCTCGAACAAAAGACCTGGATGACACGATCCAAGCTGCGGAGACACTAATCGAGTGCACTCGCGAACAGCTTTGCGGTCCCGAGCTGCCCGTAAAGGACGAGCCTGAGGATTAGAATAGTTTGCGAGTGCAATTTTTGTATAGGGGGCAGCCCCCGAGTGTAATTTTTGACTCTTTGTATATTGTATAGTTTGTATACTTTGATTTTTTGTCGAGCCCCCGAGTCAGTCGAGCGGGGTTTGTGAAATATGTGTTGGTTGTGAACCAATGACTGTGCAGCCCCCGAGTATTCGAGTGCGGCTGCAGAGTTTTTGTGTTCTTTGTTTGGATCCTTGTTACGCAGCCCCCGAGCATTCGGGTGCGGCTAAGGCATTGTGTTTCTGCAAGAGCGAGAGCTCATTTGATCGATAACACAGCCCCCGAGGGTTTCGGGTGCGGTTAAGGTATGAATTATGCGGGTAGTAGCCACAAAGAAGTCGAAGGAACATTGATTTTATTCCTCTTTTGAATGTTAGGCTGCAGGCCGCCTCATTAAAAACCTTCCAGTCCCCTTAGGTACCCTGGTAAGGAAAAGAGCGCGTCTGAAACCTGCAGCCATCCGACATATAGCCTATTACATTGTATGACTGTGAGCACTTTATGCGTAGAAACGGCGCAGATGCGCAACGTTCCAAGGATTATGAGAGAGTTCGCCTGTCTTCGCGTGCTTCAGTCGATATGCGCCTCCACCAAGGACCTCCGTGATGATGAAGGGACCTCCCATGGGGAAGCGAGCTTGTGCACCTTCTTTTGCTTCAGTCGAAGAACCAGGTCGCCAACGACGAAGGACCTGGTTCGCAGTCGACGGCTATGGTAGTTGCGAGATCCTGCTGGTAAACAGCTGTGCGGGCCAAGGCCGTGTCTCGCGCTCATCGAGCAAGTCGACTGCGTCTTCGAGTGCTTCTTCCGCGTCTTCTTCATTGTATGCTTCAACTCGTGGCGCATTGAACCTTACATCTGATGGCAGAATTGCCTCTGCACCATAGACCATGAAGAATGGGGTGAACTGCGTAGAAGTGTTGGGAGTTGTGCGTAGGCTCCATAGCACAGATGGTAGTTCTTCGACCCAAGCACCCGCAGCTCTTTTGAGTGGCACCAGGAGGCGCTTCTTGATCCCACTCGTCACAAGTCCATTGGCCTTTTCGACTTGGCCATTGGATTGTGGATGCGCCACGGATGCGTAGTTGAGCGTAATGTCCTGCTCTTTGCAGAAGGTTTTGAACTCCTCAGCCGTGAAGTTTGTGCCGTTATCAGTGATGATACTGTTTGGGACACCGAAGCGGTAGATGATGCTCTTTATGAAGTTGACTGCCGTAGTAGCAGTCGAATTTGTGATGGGGACCGCCTCGATCCACTTTGTGAACTTGTCGACTGCCACCAGTAGGTGAGTATGCCCGCCATGCGATGATTTTTTGAGTGGCCCAACCATATCGAGCCCCCATTGGGCGAAAGGCCAGGCCAGCGGTATAGTCTTCAACGCCGATGCGGGTGCGTGCGGCCTTGTTGCGAATTTCTGGCAGCCGACGCACCTTTTGACTATGTCCTCCGCGTCTTTGAGTGCTGTAGGCCAGTAAAACCCTGCGCGAAAGGCTTTGGCTACGAGTGATCGACTGCTGGCGTGATGCCCACAGGTACCTGCATGAATATCTCGAAGTATGGCTTGGCCATCTTCGAATGCGATGCATCTTTGGAACATACCTGATATGCTGCGCTTGTATAACTCGCCGTTGATAACGGTGTATGCTTTTGATCTTCGAGTCACGCGTCGGGACTCGGTTATGTCATCTGGTAGCTCGCCGCGGAGTATGTAAGCCAGAAAAGGTTGAGTCCAAGTTGGCTCAATGAGGAGTACCTCGACTGGGGGGTCCTCTGTGCTGGGCGCTTTGCTTTTGGCTGGCGTAGTCGACGGAGGAGGCTCTCGTTTCTCCTTGATAGATCTGTGTTCGATGCGCTCGAGGAAGACACCAGGTGGAATTTGTGCGCCAGTTGAGCCAAGATTGGCTAGCATGTCTGCTTCTTCGTTACTTTCCCTTCCTATGTGCCTCAACTCACAGCCCTCGAAGCTGCCCTCCAGTGTGTTGTACAGGTCGCGATAAGCGATCATGTTGTCCGCGATTGCGTCGCAGGCCTTCATTGTTTGCTGCACCACGAGATTGGAGTCGCCGTAGATCATCAATCGAGTGCACCCAAGTGCTTTTGCCATCCGCATGCCATGGATCAGAGCCTCGTATTCAGCCTCGTTATTGGAGGGTAGTTTGAATCCCATCTGCAAAACATAACGTAGCTTGTCCCCTTTTGGTGATATGAGGATGACGCCTGCGCCTGCGCCTTCGTGTTTCTTGGACCCATCGAAGTACATGGTCCAGGAATTGGACACGTCTGGTGCTCCAGGTAATTGGGCCTCTATCCACTCGGTTGTGAAGTCGGGTAGGACTTGTGCTTTGATAGCCTTCGGGTGCTCGTACTTGATGTCTCTTGGAGCCAGCTCGATGAGCCATTTTGCGACTCGACCCGTTGCATTGGGGTTTGTGAGGATATCACCGATTGCTGAGTTACTTACCACGGTGATCGGGTGCTCGGTGAAGTAGTGTGTCAACTTCCTTGAGGACATGAATACAGCGTATGCCAGCTTTTGATAGTGCGGGTACCGCTGTTTTGATATGGAGAGAACCTCGCTCAGGTAGTAGACTGGACGTTGTATGCTTTGGATGTGCCCCTCCTCCATGCGTTCGACTACCAGTACGGTGCTCACCACCCTGTTTGTAGCCGAGACATACAGGTAGAGTGGTTCCCGTTCCTTAGGTGCGACGAGGATCGGAGGGCTTGTGAGGATCCGCTTGAGATCTGTGAAGGCTGCTTCAGCTTCTGGCGTCCACTCGAACTTGTCCGCCTTCTTCATCAGTCGATAGAATGGTAGAGCCTTTTCACCCAGTTTGCTGATGAATCGACTGAGCGCTGCTACTCGTCCTGCTAGTTTCTGCACATCGTGAAGCTTTGAAGGCCTTTGCATTGTGAGGATGGCCTGTATTTTCTCCGGGTCTGCTTCGATTCCACGGGCAGAGACTAGGTACCCTAGGAGCTGCCCGGCTGGAACGCCGAACGTGCACTTCTTAGGATTGAGCTTGATATGGAAGCGTTTGAGGTTTGCGAACGTCTCCCTCAAATCGTCGAGTAGTGTGTGTTCTTCCCTTGTGGTAATGACAATGTCATCCACGTAGACCTGGACGTTGCGTCCGATTTGCTTTTTGAGGCAGTCCTGCATCATGCGCTGGTATGTTGCACCCGCGTTTTTGAGCCCAAAGGGCATAGTTGTGTAGCAGTAGACCCCGAGTGGGGTTATGAACGCCGTTTTTTCTTCGTCTTCTTGCTTCATCCTTATCTGGTGATAACCTGAGTAAGCATCCAGAAAGGAGAGTCGTGCGCATCCGGCGGTGGAGTCGACGATCTGGTCGATTCGGGGTAGCGGGAAGTGATCCTTTGGACAGCACTTGTTCAGCGCTGTGAAGTCCACGCACATCCGAAGGATGTCTGTATGCTTCTTCTCTACGAGTACGGGGTTGGCCACCCATTGTGATTTCTTGATTTCCCTAATGAATCCTGCTGCGAGTAACCGGTCGACTTCAGATTCGACTGCGGTTCGCTTTGGGCCGGAGATTCGACGCATCGTTTGCTTGACTGGCTTTGCATCTGGAAACAATTGGAGAGAGTGCTCGGCGAATTCCCTGGGAATACCTGGCATGTCGGCTGGACACCACGCAAATATTTCCCAGTTCTCACGGAGGAATTCGACGAGCGCGCCTTCCTATGCGATAGGCAGGCTCGAAGATATGTTGACTGTCTTGGACGGATCGGTCGGGTGCACCTGATGCGACCTTGTGTCATTTGTAGCATTGAAGGATCTGTCGACTGCCAACTTCTTATGCTCCGGAAGGAGTGTGCGGTCGTTGGAAATCGCCAGTCGGCGAGTGATTCTTCCACCCCGAACATCTCGGAGATTTTGCTGAACTCGCGGTCGCAAGCATCGGACCTTTGAAAGTTTCCACGGACAGTATGACTCCCTTTGGTCCTGGCATCTTCAGCGTGAGGTACGCGTAGTGTGGCACCGCCATGAATCGAGCAAACGTCGGGCGACCAAGAATAGCATGGTATTGTGATTTCCAGTCGACGACCTCGAACTCAATCGACTCTGTCCTGAAGTGGCTTTTGTCCCCGAACGTAACGTCGAGTTGTATGGTGCCTTCTGGGCTAATTGCTTTGCCAGGAACGATACCGTGGAAGGTATTTGAAGATTTTGGGAGGTTTTCGACTGACCTGTTCATTTTGCGGAGCGTGTCCGCGAAGATGATGTTTATGCCGCTGCCTCCATCCATGAAGACCTTGGTCATGGCGTAGCCTCCTATTTGCGCGTCGAGTACCAGAGCCGCGTGCCCTGGTCGAACTACAGCTGGGGGATGATCCTCTCGACTGAAGCTTATGATGGTTTCCGATCCCTTCAGAAATTCGGGCATGGCAGGAGGTGCCATGACAGCCATGTTCACCTGTCGAGTGATTAGCTTTTGCTGCCTGTTGGAGGGGCGACCCTTTTGTATCATGTACATCTGCCCGTGGGGCTGTGGATATTGATCATCTTCCGCCCGTAGTACGGGTTGTATGGCACCTGCGAGGTTTGCGCCTGGAGCAGGCTGTGGTGGTGGTTGCGGTGGCGGCTGTGGCGCCATGAGAGCGGGCACAGCGTTCGGCTGTGGTGCGGGTGCAGGCGTGGGCTGAGCAGGTGCTGGGCCGTACCTTTTGAGTCGTATCATGTAGTCAGTCGCCATTTGGTCGAATTCCCTGCAGTTCCTTAGGGTGTGATTGGAGCGTAGTTTTCCGTCGTCCCCCTTGAAGAGGTGGAATCTGCACCAGTCGTCCATCTTTTCCTCGAATGACCGCTCGGGTTTTGCGTCGCTGCGTTTGCGCCATTCTTGCCTTTTGTAGCTGTCGCTCCGCTGCTCGCGATCTCGACTGTCCCGTCGATCATCCGAGCGTCGATTGCTTCTATCTTGGTCCTCCCGGGTTGTGTGTATCCAGCCGCCATGAACTCGGGTCTGTTATCGTCGTAAGGACGTTTGGAACGTTTGCGCCTGCGATCTTCTCTGTATGAATCTCTGCGGCCTCGACTGCCGCTTTCGTAGTTGTCGCGGTGGGGAAGCACGGGATCTGCGTACAGAATCCTCTCCATCTGCCCACTCAGTCGCAACTTTGATGAGGTCAGCCAGGGAGGTTGGCTTTTCACGACCAGTGCCTCTTTGAAGTCCTTCCTGGCGAGACCTTGTATGAAGGCATCCATGGCCCTGTCTTCTGACACTTTGCCAACCGAATTGCGTATTTCGGTCCACCGCCGTATGTATGATCTCAACGACTCGTCTGATCGTTGAGTGCATGCCCTTAATTCTTCGAATGTCTTCGGGCGCTCACATAGAGGCTCGAAGTTTTTGATGAAGTCTCTGCGGAAATCGTCCCACGAGTCGTATGATGATGGAGGGAGCGCCTTGAGCCAGTCGCGGGCAGTTCCTTCGAGCATGAGTCGTATGTACTGCATCGCCGTGGTGTTCGTGCCACGCTGGCATGCCACGGCGAGTCTGTAATCTTCTAGCCACCCGGAAGGTTCTTGGCGACCGTTGTACTTGGGTTGTTCGCCTGTCAACTTGAACCTTTGGGCATCCGCGTCTCACGGATGCGTCGAGTGAAGCACAATGCTCCGCATGGCTCTGGTTCCGATCAGAGTATGAATCGCTGCTATAGGATCTTCGAGATCTGCTTCTGCTGGACCTGTGCCGGCGCGTGCTTCTCCTTCCTTCATCCGAGTGGTGGCTGCGACCACTGCGATGATGTGCTGCGTGTCGTGAGTCGACTATGTCGCGATCGCGATTCCTTGCTGGAGTTTTGTCTTCTGGCTGTATAGCCTGTGCCGCTAGAGCTAGCGATTTGAGTTGTTGGCGATGCAGGGCTGCGTTAGGGTCATTCGCCGGAGGTTGCATTGCCTTGAGGTAAGCACCTACGGAGAATAATGCACCCGCAGCAGTTTTGGGCACTGGGATTCCGTTAGCGTCCTCTGTCATGAACGACAGGTTACGGGTGATTGCTACCCTTTCATGTTCTGGAAGGCTTGCCAACCGCGACCTAGGTCGTGGGGTTGGTTGCATTGTGGACCCGAGGGATTGCTCCCTTCTTCGGGCACTCGAGAGGCTGGCTTGCCTTTTGCGCTCTTCGAGCGTCGCTCGGTAGTTTTGCAGTCGAATTGACTCCTGCCAGTTGAAGTACTGGAAGGTCAACATCTCCTCTGGGGTGGAATTTGGTGGCATCATTGTGCACTCCTTTATGACTTTATCTGCTTTTGCTGCCATCTCCTCCGTGATTGTCAAGGTTGTGACCCCATCCGGCATGGTTACCGTGCATGGGAATTGTGCAGGCCTGCGAGCGGCTGCGTCTGCGGATGATTCTGCGGAGAAGGCCACGTAGACCTGATGGGGCGTGACCCGTGGACAGGTGTATGTGCTGTCGATTCCAGTCATGGACTCGACGTCGCCGTCGAGGCTCATGTCAGAGCCAGTATGTTCATCGAGTAGATCTTCGAGGCGAATCTCGTTGTCGATGTGCTCATCGCCTATGCTCATCTCGGTGTTGGCGAAGCCATTATGGATTTCTGAGTCGAGGTTGGTGTTGGTGAAGATCTCCGAGTCGACGTTGCTGTCGTTATGAATCGCGGGCTCGTAGAAGTCATCGAGGGAGATCCCGCAGTCGAAACTCTCGTCGAGTGGTAGGTTGAAGTCGACGTTGCTTGTGCGGTATGCTGATTCTGCCTCCTCGCCTTGGAGTTCCGTCATCATGAACCTGTCGATCTCGCCGGTCGACATGGTTGTTGCGGGCGAGCAGGCTTCAGGAATCGACGACGGGGCGAGCGCAGTCGACGGAGCCTCGAGTGCGCCCAGCGCCAGTTGTTGCGGATCTGTCGAGTCCTGCGTGCCAAGATTGTTTACGAAAAAATTGAATGCTCCAACAGTCAAACTCAAACCTGATTCAAGGCCGGAAAACGCCTCCTGAAGCTCCGGCGAGTGCGGATTGAAATTCATTGGAAGAGCAGATGCGCTTTTTGCAGGTGAAGCGGGCAGGCTGCCGCTTTTCGAGTGGATCGGCGAGTCGCCGTGTGTCGCCTGGATCGGCGAGTTGCTGTTTGCTGACATGGCCGGCGAGTTGCCGTTTGCAGATGAGATCGGCGAGTTGCCGTTTGCTGGTGTGATCGGCGATTTGCCGTTTGCTGTTGGGACCGGCGAAACTTCGAGTCCAGCGCTATTCTTTCCCACAGACGGCGCCACTTGACGAGGGGTAGACTCATCAAGACCCATGGTTAAGGTCCCTAGGTTATGAATATGGGGGAGAGAACGTGGTAGAGCTGGAAGTATCGTCGGCTGACAAGCAGGGCAAAGATTTTACCCAGGTTCAGGGCCCTCGTGTGGAGGTAACACCCCTACGTCCTGCCTGTCTGTTATTGCTTTGTGAATATGATGGTTACAAGGTCCCGGCGAGATGTCGATCTCGCTAGGGTTTTGGTGGCTCTGAAAGTACGTGTCTGGTTCGATGGCCCTCCCAGTCCTTAAATAATAGGCTGGGTCTCGGGTGTTCGTAACCGACTCGATTTACAAGTAAGGAAACTCTAAACCGACTATTGTTTCGCCAAACTTGGAGGATACTCCATCTTCGTGGGCCTCCCTTCATGGGCTTCATGTAGGCTCTGATAGTTGGGCCTAGTCGATACGTGCACCAGGTACCCTCATGGTAGGGTACCTGATAGGCATACCCACGTCACTCGCCCCGGGAGCTGCGCAGAGGTCATGATGACCGGCACGGCGACCGATGCCGGTAAAGGAGACCCCGGCAAAGGAGATGCCGGTAATCCCGCACCAAAGGTTAGATCGGCGAAAGTGCCGCTGGAGAGGAGGGAGAACCTCCCCGGTCAGGCCAGTACATCCCATGTGCCGGTTAAGCCGGTTCACCTCGAGGAGATCATAGAGAAGTTAAATGTGCCGGTAGCTGCCGGTACAGATGCTGCCCAATCAGAGACAGAGTTGGTGGCACGGCGTCAGAGCTTGCTTCAGGAGGCTCTGGAGATGGCCGAGGTACGGAGAGAGTTTGGGATAACTGTCCGTGAGTATAACCTAGCACATGGTTTTACCCCGGTAGCTGCTCGCCCTAGTCGAGTTGAGGATGCGCAAGAGGGGTAAAAACCTCAATGCCGAGTTGGCTAGAGATGGTAGATCTAGCTCCAGCAAAACTCCTAGTACCTTATCGGTCGAAAAAGCGAAGTATAGTTCCGCTGCTAAGACTCTTAGAGCTGCCGAGGCAGCAAGAGCCGAGTTGTCTGGCTTATCCGGAGAAGCTCTCCGCAGGCAGCAAGATCGAGTTAATGAGCTGGTAGCTGTGGCTACCTGGCAGAATGAGGCCTATCGCAAGGCCAACACAGTTGCAGGTGGGTCTGATGTCGTTCACTCGGCTAGGGGAGCTAGTGGATCTAAGGGGCAAGCTTCTTCACCGCATGTCGGTGTAGATCGTGACCGGAGTGTAAACTCCGGTAAGAGCAAACAGATGCAGGTGTATGACCGGCGTGTGCCGGAAAACAGGTAGTTGGGCGAGGTAGTGCCGGCCGGGGTAGAAGCAATCCCGGTCGGGCGGTCCTGGTGCCGGGGTAGTTAACTCGGCTGGCCGAGGTTATCCACCTCGGTATCCGACACAAAATCTCGCCCAGCAGCAGCAGCAAAATGTCGGGCATGTCCAGCAGCCGCAAGTTGTTGAGCAGGTGGCTAACCGTTATGATGACGGTTACTCGGCTATGGAGAAAGCCGGGTATCCGAGATATGAAGGTGCACTGGGATCCCGGTTGGGAACTCGCCAGTTGTCACCAAATGATGCACGCTACAAGTTGGACAGGATTTATATGTCCGAGATGCTGGAAGAGCAAGGTCCACCTGGACCCATGTTTTGGACCTCGGATCATGAGGGAACCACCGGTGCGGCACTTTCAGCTAAACCGAGGTGCAAAAACATATGACGGCAGCACTAAGCCGGAGGACTGGCTGACAGATTATGTGTCGGCTGTGCATATTGCGGGAGGTAACCGAGATGGGCGTGAGGTATATCCCGCAGATGTTGGAGGGGCCAGCCCGGATTTGGCTGAACAACCTGCGAGAGGGCAGTGTTGATTGCTGGCTGGACTTTGAAGAAGCATTTGTTAGCAACTTCTCCAGCACATACAAGAGACCGAACCGTCCTCAGCAGCTTGCGATGTGCAAGCAGAGGGATAATGAAACTGACCGGGATTACTTAACCCGGTGGAGTACTATTCGCAATTCCTGTGAAGGAGTTGTAGAGGCACAGGCCATATCTTGGTTTGCCCAGGGGTGCCGACACGGCTCCATGCTCTGGCAGAAGTTGCAGAGGGAAATGCCGGCCACTCTGGCCGAGACAATCCGGATTGCGGATAGCTATGCACTGGGTGATCCGATGCAACCTTTGCTGAACTCGGGAGAGCCGAGTAGAAGATACCCGGTGAATAACAGACCCGGGCCAGTCAGGCAGAACGATCGCCAGGACTTCGGTAACAAGAGGAGAGAACCGGATTACCGGTATGGCTCGAACCAGGTTGCAGCGTAAACCAAGACCAGCCAGATGCCGGTAATAGCCAGCGTCCGAAGTTCAATGGCCCAGCATGGGGCCAGAATCAAGAGGGAAGAGGCCATGGGGTGACCAGAAGCCATCCTTAACTTATGAGGCTATGTTGGATGGGCCATG
The DNA here is from genome assembly GCA_947311845.1 of Poa pratensis. Taxonomy (NCBI): domain Eukaryota; kingdom Viridiplantae; phylum Streptophyta; class Magnoliopsida; order Poales; family Poaceae; genus Poa; species Poa pratensis. The sequence goes on along the minus strand of CAMZMU010000020.1, from coordinate 65,697,558 downwards.
CAGTTTCCACACCCAAGACATCCGCAGGCCTGCAAATCATACAACTCGGCAGTGCAGCTGGTATCAGCGCACAAGGGAGAAGGAGCCAGAGCCGGAGGAAATCAGTGGGGGCACCTCAGAGAATTCCGCCGAGGCAAAACTTGCCGCTTACCGGAGCAAATGCTATCCCGGTGATTCCGCCAGTTCCGAGGCAAGCAGATCCGAAACCTGTGAATCAGGTGAATGTCGGAGGGAACAACAACACTGGTCCCAGCAGGCAGGGAGAGTATCCCCAGGGAGATTACAGAGAAGCTCATCAGAGCTATGTGATATTTGTGACCGAGCCAACTGACAAGAAGAGCTTGCATCGGCGTGCACTGGAGGTGAACGCAGTTATGCCGGCTGTGCCGAAGTATTTGCACTGGTCCGAGCAAGAGATCACTTGGAGCAGAAGGGATCATCCCCGAGTTATGCCAACTCCGGGAGGTTATGCATTGGTAGTGGATCCGACATTCTTTGGACCCACACTCAATATTCGGTTCACCCGAGTTCTCATTGATAATGGGAGTGCTATCAATATCATGTACCGAGACACCATGGTGAAGATGGGTATCTCGGCAAACATGCTGCAACCGAGTTCACAACCTTTCATGGCATAGTGCCAGGTGTTTCATGTGCACCTATGGGCAAAATTTGGGTTGATGTGTTGTTTGGCACCAAGGACAACTGCCGAACTGAGAGTATCCAGTTTGAGGTAGTGGACCTCGAAAGTCCATACCATGCTTTACTCGGAGGCCTGCACTGTCCAAGTTCATGATATCCACCCATGTGGGTTACCTCAAGATGAAAATGCCGGGTCCTAATGGCATCATCACTATCTCGGGTGATTACAAGCGTGCACTGGAGTGTGCCTCGGCTGGATCGTGCTTAGCCGAGTCACTGATTATCGCTGCAGAGAAGAAGAAGATCCATGAAGTGGTGGCATTGGCTCAGTCCGCACAACTCGGCATGCCGGGTATGGCTAACCCGGAGCAGAATGCAACTTTCGAGGTGCCCAAAGGAGACCAAGAAGATCAATGTTGACCCGGCATGTCCGGACCACAACGTCATCATTGGTACCGGGTTAACTGAGAAATAGGAAGGCGAGCTCAGTCACTTCCTCCGTGAGAACCGGGATATCTTTGCATGGTCAAATCAGGACCTGCCAGGTGTTCCGAGGGAGTTGGCTGAGCACTCTTTGTTCGTCAGACCGGATATGAAACCGGTGAAGCAACCTATGCGACGTCTCTCGGATGAGAGGAGAAAGTGATAGGTGATGAACTGGCCAGGTTACTTGCATCTGGTTCATCATGGAAGTGCTGCACCCGGACTGGTTGTCTAACCCGGTCCTGGTGGAAAAGAAAAAAGATGACCCAATGTGGCCATTGTGTGGCGTATGTGTATTGATTACACAAACTTGAACAAGGCATGTCCTAAGGATCCATTCCCGCTGCCTCGGATAGATCAAGTGATCGATTCCACAGCCGGGTGTGAGCTGTTATCCTTTGTAGATGCTTATTCTGGTTTTCACCAGATACCACTGAACCCTGCTGATCAAATGAAAACTGCTTTTATCACCCCGTATGGGGCTTATTGCTATCGTGTCATGACCTTTGGTTTGAGAAATGCTGGTGCTACTTACCAGAGATGTATGCAAAAAGCTTGCATGATCAAATAGGAAAAAATGTGCAGGTGTATGTCGATGACATTGTCATCAAGTCTAAGGAGAAATCCACTCTGATTGATGATCTCCGAGAAACATTTAACCCGGACAAATGTACCTTCGGTGTGCCGGCAGGCAAATTACTCGGTTTCCTCGTGTCAAGCCGAGGTATCGAGGTGAACCCGACAAAAATCCGTGCTATTGAAAGCATGAGGTTACCGACATGTCTCAAAGACGTGCAGAAATTCACTGGATGTTTGGCATCTTAAGTCGGTTTGTTAGCAGGTTGGGGAAAAGGCATTGCCTTTGTATCAACTCATGAAGAAAACAACCCACTTCGTGTGGCCCCCGCAAGCAGATGCGGCGTTCACCGAGTTAAAAAAGATGTTGGCAACTGCGCCGATACTGGCTTCACCATTACCCAAAGAGCCGATGTTGCTCTACATTGCAGCCACAAACCGGGTTGTGAGTGTCGTATTGGTAGTGGAGCGAGAAGAAGATGGCAAAACTGTGCAGAGCCAGTGTATTACCTGAGCGAGGTGATCTCGTTGTCCAAGCAGAACTATCCTCACTACCAGAAGATGACATATGGTGTCTATCTGGCTGCTAAGAAGTTGAAACATTACTTCCAAGAGCATTCAATCACTGTGGTGTGTGAGGCTCCTATCTCGGAGATCATTGGGTGTAAAGATGCAACTGGCCGGTAGCCAAGTGGGCTATCGAGGTGTCCCCTTACACTCCTCACTATGAAAGAAGAGATGCCATTAAATCTCAGGCACTGCCGGATTTCCTGGTGGATTGGGCTGAAATGCAATATGAGCCACCACGGCCTGACCCCAATTACTGGAGAATGCACTTTGATGGTTCAAGGACAAAAATTGGTTTAGGTGCCGGGGTAGTCCTTACCTCGCCTAAGCAGATCAACTGAGATATGTGTTGCAGATTCATTTTGCGGCATCTAACAATGTGGCCGAGTATGAGGCACTTGTTCATGGGCTAAATGTGGCCAAAGAGATTGGTATTCGCCGATAGAATGTTTCGGAGACTCGGATTTGGTGGTGCAGCAAGTCTCGGGAAATTGGGATGCTTTAGACGCCAACATGGCGTTGTATCGGTTTCATGTCCAGAAGATCTCGGGGTTCTTTGAAGGTTGCGAGCTCACGCATATACCTCGGGCTGAAAATGACGCCGCCGATGTACTGTCCAAGCTAGGTTCATCCCGGGATCCAATTCCACCCGGCATAGCCTTGGAGCATCTGAGGAAGCCATCAATCAAACCATCGCCGGAGTCCGAGTCAATTTTTATCCCGGCAAAACCGGAGTCTGGTGCTGTTCCATGGATATTGATGTCGGATGCATTTGGGAGAACCCGGGGACTGCTTGGCAGAACCCGGGGACTGGTTACCCTATCTCGGAAGAAGTAATGTCGGTTGACCTCATGGAGGTGGATGATCTGATCTTTCCTGTGCGTCCTGTGCCGGAGTGGGCACAACCAATAATGGCATTTATGATGGATGGGAGTTTGCCAAGTAATGAAGTTGAAGCTAGGCAAGTGCAAAGAAGATCCAAGGCCTACACCATCATCAACCAGGAGTTATACATGAGAAGTGTGACCGAGGTACTGCAGCGCTGTGTCGAGCCGCAGGAAGGGCAGGAAATGCTCCTGGAAATTCATCAGGGAGAATGTGGTCATCATGCTTCATCAAGAGCTTTGGTGGCTAAGGTATTCCGGCATGGGTTTTATTGGCCCAGTGCATTGAACCAGGCAGAAGATATCGTCAGAAAGTGTGAGGGATGATACGTCTCCAACGTATCCATAATTTCTGCTGTTCCATGCTTATATTATACCATTTGCTACATGTTTTATATACACTTCATATCACTTTTATGCATTTTCTGGGACTAACCTATTAACAAGATGCCACAGTGCCAGTTCCCTGTTTTCTGCTGTTTTTGGTTTCAGAAAGTTACTTCTGGAAATATTCTCGGAATTGCACGAAACAAAAGGCCAAGTCCCTATTTTTCCAGCACGTACACGGAGTCCGAAGGAGAGACGAAGGAGAGCCACGAGGTGGCCAAACCACCTGGCGGCGCGGCAGTGGGCCCAGCCGCGCCTGCCTGTGGTTTGGGCCCCTCGGGGGTCCGCCGACATCGCCCCTTCGCCTATTTATTCCCCGAGGCGTGAAAACCCTAAAACACCGAGCCTTTCATCCAGAACATATTCGCTGCCGCCGCCGTCGTCAACCCTAACTCGGGGGGTTCTGAAGCTCTTCCCGGCACCCTGCCGGAGAGGGGAATCATCACCGGAGGGCTCTACATCGCCATGCCCGCCTCCGGAGTGATGCGTGAGTAGTTCATCCTTGGACTATGGGTCCATAGCAGTAGCTAGATGGTTGTCTTCTCCACTTGTGCCATCATGTTTAGATCTTGTGAGCTGCCTATCATGATCAAGATCATCTTATTGTAATGCTACATGTTGTGTTTGCTGGGATCTGACTTATATTGATACCTATGTGGAGCTGAATATTATATTATCATGTCTATGTCATTTGTGATCTTGCATGCTCTCCGTTACTTGTTGAAGCCTTGGCCAAGTGAATACTTGTAACTCCAAGAGGGGGTATTTATGCATGATAGTTGGGTTCAACCTCTATTTAACCTGGGATAGTGACAGCAAGTTCTAAGGTTGTAGATGTGTTGTTGCCACTAGGGGTAAAACAGCAATGCTTTATTCAAGGATGAATGTATTGTTTACATTACGCACATTACTTAATGCAATTGTCTGTTGCTTGCAACTTAATACTGGAAGGGGTACGGATGTTAACCGGAAAGTGGACTATTTAGGCATAGATGCATGCTGGATAGCGGTCTATGTACTTTGTCGTAATGCCCAAATGAATCTCATAGTAGACACCACAGCTCACACATGCATGTTATATGCACTTATCAATTGTCAATTGCCCAGCTGTAATTTGTTTACCCAGCATGTTAGTTATCTTATTGGAGAGACACCACTAGTGAACTGTGGACCCCGGTCCATTCTTTTACATCTGAAATACAATCTACTGCAATCATTGTTCTCTACTGTTTTATGCAAACAAACATCATTTTCCATTCGATACGTTTAACCCTTTGTTTTCAGCAAGCCGGTGAGATTGACAACCTCACTGTTAAGTTGGGGCAAAGTAATTTGATTGTGTTGTGCAGGTTCCACGTTGGCACCGGAATCCCTGGTGTTGCGCCGCACTACACTCCTTCACCAACACCTTCGAAGCAAACCTCGTTTTCCTACTGGTTCGATTAAACCTTGGTTTCATACTGAGGGAAAACTTGCTGCTGCACTCATCATACCTTCCTCTTGGGGTTCCCAACTGACGTGTGACGTACAAGCATTGTTTCTGGCACTGTTGCCGGGGAGATATTCCTCGTCAACTTAGAGCCACCAACACGTTTTCTGGCGCCGTTGCCGGGGAAAACCGAATTGCTTCTGCAAGGGGAGTCTCTCACACCCAATCTCTTTACTTTGTTATTTGTCTTGCTTAGTTTATTTTTATTTAGTCTTGTTTGCTCTCTTTATCAAAAACACAAAAAAATTAGTTACTTGTTTAATTCAGTTTGATTTTGTTTTTCAAAATGAGTACTCCTGAGAACACTAAGTTGTGTGACTTCACTAGCACAAACAACAATGATTTCATATGCACTCCTATTGCTCCACCTGCTTCTACAGCAGAATTTTATGAAATTAAACCTGCTCTATTAAATCTTGTTATGAAAGAGCAATTTTCTGGTGTTAGTACTGATGATGCTGCTGCCCATCTTAATAACTTTGTTGAACTTTGTGAAATGCAAAAGTATAAGGATATGGATGGGGATATTATAAAACTGAAACTTTTTCCTTTCTCCTTGAGAGGAAGAGCTAAAGAATGGTTGCTTTCTTTGCCTAGAAATAGTATTAATTCTTGGACAAAATGCAAAGATGCTTTCATAGGGAAATATTATCCTCCTGCTAAGATTATATCCTTGAGAAGTAGCATTATGAATTTTAAACAACTTGATAATGAACATGTTGCTCAAGCTTGGGAAAGAATGAAATCTTTGGTGAAGAATTGTCCCACTCATGGACTGACTACTTGGATGATCATCCAAACCTTTTATGCAGGATTAAATTTTTCCTCAAGGAACTTATTGGATTCAGCCTCTGGAGGAACCTTTATGTCCATCACTTTAGGTGCAGCAACAAAGCTACTTGATGATATGATGATCAACTATTCCGAATGGCACACCGAAAGAGCTCCTCAAGGTAAGAAGGTAAATTCTGTTGAAGAAACCTCCTCTTTGAGTGATAAGATTGATGCTATTATGTCTATGCTTGTGAATGGTAGATCTCATGTTGATCCTAATAATGTTCCTTTAGCTTCATTGGTTGCTCAAGAAGAGCATGTTGATGTAAACTTCATTAAAAACAACAACTTCAACAACAATGCTTATAGGAATAATTTTGGTAGCAACAATTATAAGCCTTATCCTTCAAATGGTTATGGCAATTCTTATGGTAATTCCTACAGCAACAATAGAAGTGTGTCCTCTGATCTTGAAGCTATGCTTAAAGAATTTATTAGCACACAAAAAGCTTTCAATAAAACTGTTGAGGAAAAGTTTGAAAAAATTGATGTTCTTGTTCTAAAGTTGATAGTCTTGCTCATGATGTTGAAATTCTAAAACTGAAAGTTATGCCTAATGAAGTTAAAGATACTAAGTCATTTGCTACAGCAAATGCCATCCAAGTTCGAATTGATAATAATATTAGGATGTTGGCTGAATTGCATGCTAGGTGGGAAAAAGAGGAAGAACTTGAAAAAGAGAATAGTATAGTTAGAGTTTGTACTATCACCACCACTAGTAATGCTAATGTTTCACATGCTAGTAAGCCTCCTACTATTGATGGTAATGTTATTGGTGTTGGTAATGTCTCTACTACTTCTGCAAAGCGTTTGAAATTGCCTAAAACTGCTGAAACTTTTTCTGATAAAAGTGCTGAAATTTTTCAAACTATTGGAGACAATGGTTCCACCACCATTGACAATAATGATTTTGATTTTGATGATTGTAACATCTCTGAAGTTATTATGTTCTTGCAAAAATTAGCTAGAAGTCCCAATGCTAGCACTATTAATTTGGCTTTTACAAAGCATATTACAAATGCTCTTTTGCAAGCTAGGGAGGAGAAGTTGAAACTTAAAGCTTCTATTCCTAGGAAATTAGAAGATGGTTGGGAACCCATCATTAAGGTAAAGGTGAATGATTTTTATTGCAATGCCTTGTGTGATCTTGGTGCAAGTATTTCGTTTTGCCCAAGAAGCTTTATGATATTCTTGATTTGCCACCTTTGGAACATTGTTATTTGGATGTTTTTCTCGCTGATAATGCTATGAAGAAACCTTTGGGGCGAGTTAATGATGTTTTTATTACAGTAAACAATAACCTTGTCCCTGTTGATTTTATTGTTATGGATATTGAATGCAATGCATCTTGTCCTATTGTTTTGGGAAGACCTTTTCTTCGAACTGTTGGTGCCATCATTGATATGAAAGAAGGTAATATAAGGTACCAATTTCCTCTCAAGAAAGGTATGGAACACTTCCCTAGGAAGAGAATGAAGTTACCTTTTGACTCTATTGTTAGAGCAAGTTATGATGTTGATGCTTCTTCTCTTGATAACACTTGATTTTCACTTTCTGCGCCTAGCTGAAAGGCGTTAAAGAAAAGCGCTTATGGGAGACAACCCATCGTTTTTATTTGCTGTTATTTTTGTTTTCTTTGAGTCAAGGAGTTTTGTTACTTCTGTAGCAACTCCTTTGTATCTTTATTTTATCGCAATGTTGTGCCAAGTAAAGTTCTATATTGAAAGTTGATGCAAGATTTGGATTTCTGCGCAGTGACAGATTTTTAGCTGTCACGGATTTGAGCTTATCGCAATGATATTGAAGCAACACATTCCTTCATATCAAAGGACTTTGTGAGTAAAAATAAGATCCCCAATCGAGGACTTAGGAGACCCATCCGGGTAAGCTCTACAGAAGGAAAAATGCCAGCAAACACTGTATGCCAAAACATGACCTTGGGAATTGATACACATAACTTCCCAAGTGAGTTGTTTGTGCTGGACCTACAAGGCTTTGATATAATCATAGGCAAGGACTGGATATCTAAATATGATGGTCAGATTGATCAAGCCAACAAAGCGGTCACGCTTACCACACCAGATAAAAGGCGGATCAGATATCAATGTAAAACAGAAATGAAGACACCTAGAGAAACTTCAGGAGGAGTTTAGCCAAGTAGGACCAGAGTCAATGTAATGATGATAAGGTTGTAATAATTGCCATTGGAATTTTAATACCAACACAGATCTCTTTTAAGGGTGGTAGCCCACCGAGGTATCCCAATCACAACCCTTTTTCTAGCCTTCCCGAATCTCGGGGACGAGATTCCTTTTAAGGGTGGTAGTCTGTAACATCCCAAGTTTTTCAAAAAATTGAAAAATCAGAAAATTTAAAACTTTTGAAAACTATTATGTATTTTGCTTTGAAAAGAAAATCATGCATGCATTCATCATCATATAGCATTGTTTGCATTTGGAAATTTCAAAAGTTGGAAATATAATTCCACTTGAAAACATATTTAAGAAAATATATTAAAAGGGCAAATTATGCCCTATATATATTTTTTTTGATTATTATGGTTTTATTAGTTATGTGTAAATTTTGTTGTAAATTGAATGTTTGCTTTTGGAAAATAATTTAGGTTCAAATGTTTACAATTGTGGTTTAAGTTCTCTTTGTTCAAAATTTTGCAAATGGTTTCAAAAAGGGTTTAAAACCCCAAATTACAAAACTTGTGAAAATAGATGTTAAGGACTTCTCAAGTGTCCAAGTATTTACGATTTTATATTTTTGTCCCCAAGGTATGTTATTAGCTAGGGTTGGTTTTACAAAATTTTAGAATTTTGGTTTCATCCCTTTTGGTTTTATATTTCAAAAGCTATTAAGAAAACCAGTTTGCAGAAAACAGAAAAGAAAAGAGAAGAACCAAAAAAATGTAAACAGGCCAGCCCGAGTCGGCCCACCTCCTTTTCACCGCGCGGTGCAACGGACAGAGGCCCAACAGCCGTAGCCGGCCTTCTCTCTCTCACCCCTCACCGACAGGTGGGACCCACAGATGACGTCAGCAGTGACGCATCATTCTTCAACCTCCCGCCTGAAATCTCGGCCGAAACTGCCGGATTTGTTTTCGCTGATTACCCGCGATTTACTTCGTTGTAATCTCTCCCGAGACCTCCCCTATATAGCCCCGTTTGCCCTCCTCGTTTCCCCTCGAACGATTCCACGAAAGCGCCACCAGGCTGCCTGCAGTTCACCGCCGCCGCGTGCCACTGCCGCCGGAGAGAAGCTTCGATTCCGGTGAACCACGTCGACCCCGAGCCTCCCTATCCCTCCCATCCTTTTTGTATCTCTCTTGCGCATCGTCACGATTTTTCCGTGTTTTTGTTTCGCACCAGATCGACGAGACGGTGCTCGACTGCATCTCGCCAGCGCGGCCGCATCTCCGTCCGTGCTCCTCTGCCGTTCTAGGAAGGGCACGACCCCGCCTTCACCTTCGTCCGCTTCGTAGAGTCCTTCTGCGCACCGTCGTCACCATCCGGAGCCAAGAGCGCCACCGGAACGCCGCCGCTGTCCACGCACGCCGCCGGCCGCCGTGGCGCCATTCTCCGGCAACCCCGCGCCACCAGGGTAAGGTCAACGCCTCCTCGTCCGTTCGATCTCCCGTAGACGGCCAGGATTAGATCTTAAAACGAAAGGGTACGGACGACATTCAGCCGTAGATCTAGATCTAGACGGCCCAGATCAAGTCACTTAAACACGTCGACATCCAGTCAGCAGCAGCGTCAGCAGCACAGTCAGCAGCACAGTCAGCAGCGCCAGCCAATCAGAGAACGCCACGTGGCCAGGGACTCCAGCGCAGAAGATTCTTTCTGTTTTCTGTACAAATTAGCCCCTGCGTATCACGGATAGGTCCCTGGAAATTAGTTTCATTATTAATTTTTACTCGTTTATGCAAATTTTATGAAAAATATATTTTTGGAAAGCTTATGAGTTGAAGAAATTTTTGGTATTCTTATTATTAGGTTTTGCCGAAATTAAATTAGTTAATTTGTAAAAGTGGTTTAAATAGTATTATGGCTATAACTTGAGTTTAAAAATAGATTTTTGAGCAAACTCTTTTGCTACAGTTTTGTATGCCTAAGTATTGGCCGTAGCAATACTCTAGTATTTTTGTAAAATTATTTTTAATGATTTTTGATTAAATATTGATTAAATGCTTTTTAGGTGTTATTTTAATAATCAAAAATTTATTAAAAATATTTTTCTTCTTATTTTCGACTGATAAATGACTTAATCATATTTTGATGACTTTAGTTGATAACAAGTACTTAGAAATATTTTGTCTCTCAAACAAAACTATTTCTTCCTTAGAAAATATTTGACAAGTATTTTGACAATACTTTTTCCTTAGAAAATTCTAGCACCTCTTAGTTTTGTTAACTTTTCCTTAGAAATTATTTTGACTTATTGTTGACCTTTGGTCCTTAGTCATTTTTGTCCATCTTGCTTGCCTTGCATTAACTTAGAATAATTTCAGGGCATGGCATGCATCTCTAGTCCTTAGGATTAATTTGTACTTCTTACATGACTTCCTCCTTAGAAATTTTGAGGTTGCATGTTAGCTCTTTGATACCTCTAGTCAAAACCACTAAGTTAGAAGTTAGTGGAAACAATGAAGGACCAAAGAAGAACTTAGCATAAAGACAAGACTCCAGAAGCATCTCCAAGAATAAAAGTACTTAGAAGAAATCAAGAGGAAGTTCATGAAGACCAACCATCCTACTTTTTCTAAGTCCTTCTTCCTTCTCTTTTTTTTTCCGCTTCTCTTAAACTCCATGGTGGCTAAGTTACATTCAAGATCAACCTTCTGCCAACATCATCAAGTCTACAGAATTAAATGAAGTCAACACACCAAGGAGAAAGCTACAAGGAAGCCTGGAGAAGATTCTTGGAAGACCAACTACTTCTTTCTTTCTATCTTCTCTTTCTTTCTATTTTTGTCTCACTTCGGACATAGATCAAGTCCTTGGTGTTTAAGACTAAGTTCATAGAGTGCTAATTAAAGACCATTGAAGAATACAAAGGAGTTGAAGATGTTTTGAAGATCAAACGTGCGAAGACTTAAACTAACCTTACAATTTTCAAGTTGTTATTTCTTGCTCAACCTTGACCTTGCCTTAGCCAATGGATTAAGTTATTTTATGTTTTTCCCTAAATTTGTTTTGTATGTCTTTCATACCATAATTCTTTGTATCATTCTGCATCTCATGCACGTCATATTTTTCTAAGTGTTGCATTTTTGATTGTATGTTTATTGTGAATTGTTTGCTGTGTTAGAGATTTCGGAGAGAGACGAAGGTGGTTGCAACCGCTACTACTACACTCCCTATTGCCAAGGCAAGTGGCACACCCTCATGAATTTCCTAAGTATTTTTACTATGCATGACTTAGAATATTTCTTTATATGCATGTGTTGGATAGTATTGCTATGCTAAACCTACTATCTCCTTATACTAGTTGTGTCTAGCACCCATGATAACTTAGTAGAAATTGATGCTATGCAAAAGTGCTTTATTGAAATGTTAAATTCTACTAAGTTAAAATGAATCACCTGGGTGGATTTGGTATTGACTGGATGACGAGAGTTGAGTGTTGTCCCGAAGGGATATTCACTTGTGGTTTGCCACCCAGGAACAAAGGGACCAAAGTTTTCTCTAAGTGAAGATGCTTCCAGTGCAGCCACTTGGTATTATGGCTCTGCCTTGACTAAGTTATAGGAACCTGATTCCGGCAGGTCTCAGCGGATGAATGTTTGTATGGGTCTGCCCAGAGGAACAGGGGACTGTTTCCCAATGGTCTCGTCTCAACTCTCTCCTTTTCCTTAGCACAAATTGAGTGCTTGAGGATAGTTTGGGTTTGTTGGGTCTCGTGGTGAAAGTGCACAACCTCTCGAGAGTTAAATCTAAGTACTTAGCCGTGTCCCCGGTTACGGACAATTTGAGCAGCTGATCAAGGACGACAACGGAGGCTCCCGACATTCCAATTTCTTAAGTTAAAATATTGAAGGTTGAATAAAGGTAGACAAGAGGGTGGTTTTCATGCCATACCTGTTTTGACAAAAGAAAAGTGTTTTATAAAGAGACAGGAAAAAAAATTGGCTTTTATGCAAAACAGCCTTGAACTCCACCAGCCAAATATGCATATAGGCTATAGAGTTATTCCATTAAGTGTCCACATAGTGTCTCTTGCCAGATCCATTTTTAATGGTATCTGACCCACTCTGTTGCAAAATTTTATTTTGTTGCAGATTGTTCTGACGACGAGTGAGTTTCGTTAAGGTTTCGAGTCTGCAACCAACATGTTTTCGCTTGTGGCACATGCAAAGGATGAGGACTCCATGAAGATTATTATTTCCGCTGCTTTACTCTTTCAAGCTAGCTATATGCTATGCAAGTTGTAATGAATATTTTACCAAGTCTGGATCCTTCGATGTAATAATGATACTTTGTTGTGATACTACATCTTAAACTGTGTGTGCAAATGAAACGATCCAGGGGTTTGCACTATACACAGGTACCTTGCCATATTTTAAGTGCAGGTACGCTACAGATGGTATCAGAGCACTGTGTTGCCTGTAGATTTGAGACCCTAGACATGGATAGAAATAGGTTTGACCATAGGATTAAAATCTATTTTTATTCAGGTTACTAAAAACAAAACTTTTCATTTTATCTTTCTAGTACTCTCATCTACTATCAACCTTCTAGAAAATTCTTATCTTATTCTAGATGACCTACTTCTTTATCCATGAAGACATGTTTTGGTAATGGCCAAGAGTAAGTCTGATACTTCATGAAGAAATGCTACGACTCAACATGAAGCACTACCTACAGGGAAGATCATGGAAGAAATCAGATTATGAGTTCAAGCACTTAGAAGATTTGAAGAAAACTGAAGAAGAACTTGAAGCACTCAAGATGGAGATAGACTAGGAACTACCACCTTATTAGAACAACGACATCGTGTTAGGGTATTGATCATACCAACTTAGGTGATATGCCAATACTAGATTGTTTTTTTGTGTTTTGAACCTTGTGGTTTTTGTTGGTTAGATGTTGTTTGTAAGATGTTTGACTTTCTGCTGTGTTGGGTAGGATTCTCCCCTAGCATCTATCTATCTTTTACTCATCTATGCTAAACTCAAACAGATGCCTCGCCAAAGCCCCAACATTGATTTGAAGACAATGACAAATCAAATAATAGAAGCACATAATCAGTTGAGCTTGTTAATGAACCAAAACCAAGAAGACACCAAGGACATTCCAGCACCACCCCCATCTCAAGTGGATATGCTGACCAAATTCTTGAAGCTTAGACCAAGGAAATTCTCAAGTACTGCTGAACCTATTTTGGCTGATGATTTGCTACGTTCAGTAAATAAGGATTTAGTCACAATTGGATGCACGAATGCTGAGAAGGTTAGACTCACAGCATATCTACTGGAAGGACCTGCAGCAAACTGGTGGGACAGCTACCAGATCACTTACCCCATTGAAGAGATGACATGGGATTTGTTCCAAGAGGGATTTCGTGCTGCACATATGTCATCAGGACTGATGAATCTAAAGAAGGAGGAATTCCTCGACCTTTGACAAGGTGATCGAACTATAGATGAATACATGAATGAGTTCAATAACCTAGCGCGTTATGCACCGGATGAGGTTGATACAGATGACAAAAGGAGGAAGAGATTTCTAAATGGTCTGGATGGTAAATTATCCATTTATTTAACAATTGCCCATGCCCCTGACTACCAGTCACTGGTTGACACAGCAATAACCCTGGAAGGCAGAATGAAGCAATATGCAAGTAAGAAGAGGAAGCAGGAATTGGAAAACCATCACTCAGCATCAGAGCAGGAATGGAGCACATCACATGAGGAACATGTTTGTTTTGAGTCCAACCACCATGAAGATCATAACCACCATTGTCGTAATATTAATGAACATGGCTTGCATGGAGAAGATGACAACCACCTCAACCATGGTCACCATAGCCCCGCTCATATGAAGAAGTTTATGACCTCGAAGATGAGCACCGTGTGGGAGAAAACAGTAGTCAGAATCTCCCCCCAAAACCCAATAAGAAGGACCTCAGTCAGGTAGAGTGTTTCAAATGCAAAAAAAGGGGACACTACTCCCGAAGCTGTCCAGAAAAGAAGACCGACAATGGGACTAAGCCAATTCAGTACAGAAAGGGACATGTGTTTTCTATAAACATAGAGAGAGTTCTCAAGAAACCAGACCCAGTTATTGAAGGATTGATGATCAACTCTTATCCTGCCTTAGTACTTTTTGATATTGAAGCAACACATTCCTTCATATCAAAGGACTTTGTGAGTAAAAATAAGATCCCCAATCGAGGACTTAGGAGACCCATCCGGGTAAGCTCTACAGAAGGAAAAATGCCAGCAAACACTGTATGCCAAAACATGACCTTGGGAATTGATACACATAACTTCCCAAGTGAGTTGTTTGTGCTGGACCTACAAGGCTTTGATATAATCATAGGCAAGGACTGGATATCTAAATATGATGGTCAGATTGATCAAGCCAACAAAGCGGTCACGCTTACCACACCAGATAAAAGGCGGATCAGATATCAATGTAAAACCAGAAATGAAGACACCCAGAGAAACTTCAGGAGGAGTTTAGCCAAGTAGGACCAGAGTCAATGTAATGATGATAAGGTTGTAATAATTGCCATTGGATTTTAATACCAACACAGATCTCTTTTAAGGGTGGTAGCCCACCGAGGTATCCCAATCACAACCCTTTTTCTAGCCTTCCCGAATCTCGGGGACGAGATTCCTTTTAAGGGTGGTAGTCTGTAACATCCCAAGTTTTTCAAAAAATTGAAAAATCAGAAAAATTTAAAACTTTTGAAAACTATTATGTATTTTGCTTTGAAAAGAAAATCATGCATGCATTCATCATCATATAGCATTGTTTGCATTTGGAAATTTCAAAAGTTGGAATATAATTCCACTTGAAAACATATTTAAGAAAATATATTAAAAGGGCAAATTATGCCCTATATATATTTTTTTTGATTATTATGGTTTTATTAGTTATGTGTAAATTTTGTTGTAAATTGAATGTTTGCTTTTGGAAAATATTTTAGGTTCAAATGTTTACAATTGTGGTTTAAGTTCTCTTTGTTCAAAATTTTGCAAATGGTTTCAAAAAGGGTTTAAAACCCCAAATTACAAAACTTGTGAAAATAGATGTTAAGGACTTCTCAAGTGTCCAAGTATTTACGATTTTATATTTTTGTCCCCAAGGTATGTTATTAGCTAGGGTTGGTTTTACAAAATTTTAGAATTTTGGTTTCATCCCTTTTGGTTTTATATTTCAAAAGCTATTAAGAAAACCAGTTTGCAGAAAACAGAAAAGAAAAGAGAAGAACCAAAAAAATGTAAACAGGCCAGCCCGAGTCGGCCCACTCCTTTTCACCGCGCGGTGCAACGGACAGAGGCCCAGCAGCCGTAGCCGGCCTTCTCTCTCTCACCCCTCACCGACAGGTGGGACCCACAGATGACGTCAGCAGTGACGCATCATTCTTCAACCTCCCGCCTGAAATCTCGGCCGAAACTGCCGGATTTGTTTTCGCTGATTACCCGCGATTTACTTCGTTGTAATCTCTCCCGAGACCTCCCCTATATAGCCCCGTTTGCCCTCCTCGTTTCCCCTCGAACGATTCCACGAAAGCGCCACCAGGCTGCCTGCAGTTCACCGCCGCCGCGTGCCACTGCCGCCGGAGAGAAGCTTCGATTCCGGTGAACCACGTCGACCCCGAGCCTCCCTATCCCTCCCATCCTTTTTGTATCTCTCTTGCGCATCGTCACGATTTTTCCGTGTTTTTGTTTCGCACCAGATCGACGAGACGGTGCTCGACTGCATCTCGCCAGCGCGGCCGCATCTCCGTCCGTGCTCCTCTGCCGTTCTAGGAAGGGCACGACCCCGCCTTCACCTTCGTCCGCTTCGTAGAGTCCTTCTGCGCACCGTCGTCACCATCCGGAGCCAAGAGCGCCACCGGAACGCCGCAGCTGTCCACGCCACGCCGCCTGCCGCCGTGGCGCCATTCTCCGGCAACCCCGCGCCACCAGGGTAAGGTCAACGCCTCCTCGTCCGTTCGATCTCCCGTAGACGGCCAGGATTAGATCTTAAAACGAAAGGGTACGGATGACCTTCAGCCGTAGATCTAGATCTAGACGGCCCAGATCAAGTCACTTAAACACGTCGACATCCAGTCAGCAGCAGCGTCAGCAGCACAGTCAGCAGCACAGTCAGCAGCGCCAGCCAATCAGAGAACGCCACGTGGCCAGGGACTCCAGCGCAGAAGATTCTTTCTGTTTTCTGTACAAATTAGCCCCTGCGTATCACGGATAGGTCCCTGGAAATTAGTTTCATTATTAATTTTTACTCGTTTATGCAAATTTTATGAAAAATATATTTTTGGAAAGCTTATGAGTTGAAGAAACTTTTGGTATTCTTATTATTAGGTTTTGCCGAAATTAAATTAGTTAATTTGTAAAAGTGGTTTAAATAGTATTATGGCTATAACTTGAGTTTAAAAATAGATTTTTGAGCAAACTCTTTTGCTATAGTTTTGTATGCCTAAGTATTGGCCGTAGCAATACTCTAGTATTTTTGTAAAATTATTTTTAATGATTTTTGATTAAATATTGATTAAATGCTTTTTAGGTGTTATTTTAATAATCAAAAATTTATTAAAAATATTTTTCTTCTTATTTTCGACTGATAAATGACTTAATCATATTTTGATGACTTTAGTTGATAACAAGTACTTAGAAATATTTTGTCTCTCAAACAAAACTATTTCTTCCTTAGAAAATATTTGACAAGTATTTTGACAATACTTTTTCCTTAGAAAATTCTAGCACCTCTTAGTTTTGTTAACTTTTCCTTAGAATTATTTTGACTTATTGTTGACCTTTGGTCCTTAGTCATTTTTGTCCATCTTGCTTGCCTTGCATTAACTTAGAATAATTTCAGGGCATGGCATGCATCTCTAGTCCTTAGGATTAATTTGTACTTCTTACATGACTTCCTCCTTAGAAATTTTGAGGTTGCATGTTAGCTCTTTGATACCTCTAGTCAAAACCACTAAGTTAGAAGTTAGTGGAAACAATGAAGGACCAAAGAAGAACTTAGCATAAAGACAAGACTCCAGAAGCATCTCCAAGAAGAAAAGTACTTAGAAGAAATCAAGAGGAAGTTCATGAAGACCAACCATCCTACTTTTTCTAAGTCCTTCTTCCTTTCTCTTTTTTTTCCGCTTCTCTTAAACTCCATGGTGGCTAAGTTACATTCAAGATCAACCTTCTGCCAACATCATCAAGTCTACAGAATTAAATGAAGTCAACACACCAAGGAGAAAGCTACAAGGAAGCCTGGAGAAGATTCTTGGAAGACCAACTACTTCTTTCTTTCTATCTTCTCTTTCTTTCTATTTTTGTCTCACTTCGGACATAGATCAAGTCCTTGGTGTTTAAGACTAAGTTCATAGAGTGCTAATTAAAGACCATTGAAGAATACAAAGGAGTTGAAGATGTTTTGAAGATCAAACGTGCGAAGACTTAAACTAACCTTACAATTTTCAAGTTGTTATTTCTTGCTCAACCTTGACCTTGCCTTAGCCAATGGGATTAAGTTATTTTATGTTTTTCCCTAAATTTGTTTTGTATGTCTTTCATACCATAATTCTTTGTATCATTCTGCATCTCATGCACGTCATATTTTTCTAAGTGTTGCATTTTTGATTGTATGTTTATTGTGAATTGTTTGCTGTGTTAGAGATTTCGGAGAGAGACGAAGGTGGTTGCAACCGCTACTACTACACTCCCTATTGCCAAGGCAAGTGGCACACCCTCATGAATTTCCTAAGTATTTTTACTATGCATGACTTAGAATATTTCTTTATATGCATGTGTTGGATAGTATTGCTATGCTAAACCTACTATCTCCTTTATACTAGTTGTGTCTAGCACCCATGATAACTTAGTAGAAATTGATGCTATGCAAAAGTGCTTTATTGAAATGTTAAATTCTACTAAGTTAAAATGAATCACCTGGGTGGATTTGGTATTGACTGGATGACGAGAGTTGAGTGTTGTCCCGAAGGGATATTCACTTGTGGTTTGCCACCCAGGAACAAAGGGACCAAAGTTTTCTCTAAGTGAAGATGCTTCCAGTGCAGCCACTTGGTATTATGGCTCTGCCTTGACTAAGTTATAGGAACCTGATTCCGGCAGGTCTCAGCGGATGAATGTTTGTATGGGTCTGCCCAGAGGAACAGGGGACTGTTTCCCAATGGTCTCGTCTCAACTCTCTCCTTTTCCTTAGCACAAATTGAGTGCTTGAGGATAGTTTGGGTTTGTTGGGTCTCGTGGTGAAAGTGCACAACCTCTCGAGAGTTAAATCTAAGTACTTAGCCGTGTCCCCGGTTACGGACAATTTGAGCAGCTGATCAAGGACGACAACGGAGGCTCCCGACATTCCAATTTCTTAAGTTAAAATATTGAAGGTTGAATAAAGGTAGACAAGAGGGTGGTTTTTATGCCATACCTGTTTTGACAAAAGAAAAGTGTTTTATAAAGAGACAGGAAAAAAAATTGGCTTTTATGCAAAACAGCCTTGAACTCCACCAGCCAAATATGCATATAGGCTATAGAGTTATTCCATTAAGTGTCCACATAGTGTCTCTTGCCAGATCCATTTTTAATGGTATCTGACCCACTCTGTTGCAAAATTTTATTTTGTTGCAGATTGTTCTGACGACGAGTGAGTTTCGTTAAGGTTTCGAGTCTGCAACCAACATGTTTTCGCCTGTGGCACATGCAAAGGATGAGGACTCCATGAAGATTATTATTTCCGCTGCTTTACTCTTTCAAGCTAGCTATATGCTATGCAAGTTGTAATGAATATTTTACCAAGTCTGGATCCTTCGATGTAATAATGATACTTTGTTGTGATACTACATCTTAAACTGTGTGTGCAAATGAAACGATCCAGGGGTTTGCACTATACACAGGTACCTTGCCATATTTTAAGTGCAGGTACGCTACAATCAACAACTTATCAGGTCATCTCTAGTGAAACTATATTTTAATTCTTTCACATCTTATGCGCTTTACGTGGAGCGTCTGTGTGCTTTTATTTTTGTTTTTGTTTGAATAAATTCGGATCCTAGCAATCCTTGTGTGGGAGAGAGACACGCTCCGCTTTTTCATGTGAATACTCATGTTCTTCACTTATATTTGTTGAGTATTCTTAACTAGCTACTGCAGTGCTTTTAGCTCCTATTTTTCATGCATCTCTTCGAGCTGTTAGCACTTGTTTATAAATACTCTCTTGCTGCATTATATTATCATTTGAAGAGTTTATGTTTAATTAAATTGATTGGTATTTGTTTGGAAGGAAGAAAATGCTACATGTAGTAGTTGGTATTGGTAAAGACATATGCATTCTTGTAGATCATTGTCTTGTTTTGATTTGATGCTTCGCAATTGTTTTGAGCTCTCAAGTAGATCATGTTTAAGCTCTTGCATCATGTAGTTAAAGCCTAGTAGTGGAGAACTACCGTAGAGCTTGTTGAGACTTGGGATGCATATTTCTTCTCTCTAAGGTCTAGATATTTTCTGGTAAAATGTTTGAGCAACAAGGAAGACAGTGTAGAGTCTTATAATACTTGCAATATGTTTTTATGTGATTCTTGCTGTACCGGTTTATACTTGTGTTTGCTTCAAACAACCTTGCTAGCCTAAACTCTGTACTGAGAGGGAATGCTTCTCGTGCATCCAAAACTTGATCCAAAACCCATGCCATTTGTGTCCACCATACCTACCTACTATGTGGTATTTCCTGCCATTCCAAGTAAATATTTCATGTGCTACCTTTAAACTATTCAAAACTTTATTACTCCTTATTTGTGTCAATGTTTTATAGCTCATGAGGAAGTATGTGGTGTTTTATCTTTTACTTTATGTTGAGTCAGTTTACCTACTCATTTCTATCTTAGAAGCAAACACTTGTGTCAACTTTGTGTGCATTGACTCTTACATGTTTACTTATTGCACTTGTTATATTGCTTTATGTTGACAACTATCCATGAGATATACATGTTACAAGTTGAAAGCAATTGCTGAAACTTAATCATCCTTTGTGTTGCTTCAATGCCTTTTACTTTGAATCTATTGCTTTATGAGTTACCTCTTATGCAAAACTTTTGATGCTTGTCTTGAAAGTACTATTCATGAAAAGTTTTTGCTTATATGATTCATTGTTTACTCTTTATCTATTTGTTTGCAAACTATAGACCATTGCTTTGAGTCACTTCATTCATGACATGAGCCTTGCAATATATTGATCAAGATTGTGTGAAAGCATGTCTCCTCAGAAATTATTTGTTGTTATCGTTTTACCTACTCGACGACGAGTAGAACTAAGCTTGGGGATGCTTGATACGTCTCCAACGTATCCATAATTTCTGCTGTTCCATGCTTATATTATACCATTTGCTACATGTTTTATATACACTTCATATCACTTTATGCATTTTCTGGGACTAACCTATTAACAAGATGCCACAGTGCCAGTTCCCTGTTTTCTGCTGTTTTTGGTTTCAGAAAGTTACTTCTGGAAATATTCTCGGAATTGCACGAAACAAAAGGCCAAGTCCCTATTTTTCCAGCACGTACACGGAGTCCGAAGGAGAGAAGAAGGAGAGCCAGGAGGTGGCCAAACCACCTGGCGGCGCGGCAGTGGGCCCAGCCGCGCCTGCCTGTGGTTTGGGCCCCTCGGGGGTCCGCCGATATCGCCCCTTCGCCTATTTATTCCCCGAGGCGTGAAAACCGTAAGACACCGAGCCTTTCATCCAGAACATATTCGCTGCCGCCGCCGTCGTCAACCCTAACTCGGGGGGTTCTGAAGCTCTTCCCGGCACCCTGCCGGAGAGGGTAATCATCACCGGAGGGCTCTACATCGCCATGCCCGACTCCGGAGTGATGCGTGAGTAGTTCATCCTTGGACTATGGGTCCATAGCAGTAGCTAGATGGTTGTCTTCTCCACTTGTGCCATCATGTTTAGATCTTGTGAGCTGCCTATCATGATCAAGATCATCTTATTGTAATGCTACATGTTGTGTTTGCTGGGATCTGACTTATATTGATACCTATGTGGAGCTGAATATTATATTATCATGTGTATGTCATTTGTGATCTTGCATGCTCTCCGTTACTTGTTGAAGCCTTGGCCAAGTGAATACTTGTAACTCCAAGAGGGGGTATTTATGCATGATAGTTGGGTTCAACCTCTATTTAACCTGGGATAGTGACAGCAAGTTCTAAGGTTGTAGATGTGTTGTTGCCACTAGGGGTAAAACAGCAATGCTTTATTCAAGGATGAATGTATTGTTTACATTACGCACATTACTTAATGCAATTGTCTGTTGCTTGCAACTTAATACTGGAAGGGGTACGGATGTTAACCAGAAAGTGGACTATTTAGGCATAGATGCATGCTGGATAGCGGTCTATGTACTTTGTCGTAATGACCAAATGAATCTCATAGTAGACACCACAGCTCACACATGCATGTTATATGCACTTATCAATTGTCAATTGCCCAGCTGTAATTTGTTTACCCAGCATGTTAGTTATCTTATTGGAGAGACACCACTAGTGAACTGTGGACCCCGGTCCATTCTTTTACATCTGAAATACAATCTACTGCAATCATTGTTCTCTACTGTTTTATGCAAACAAACATCATTTTCCATACGATACGTTTAACCCTTTGTTTTCAGCAAGCCGGTGAGATTGACAACCTCACTGTTAAGTTGGGGCAAAGTAATTTGATTGTGTTGTGCAGGTTCCACGTTGGCACCGGAATCCCTGGTGTTGCGCCGCACTACACTCCTTCACCAACACCTTCGAAGCAACCTCGTTTTCCTACTGGTTCGATTAAACCTTGGTTTCATACTGAGGGAAAACTTGCTGCTGCACTCATCATACCTTCCTCTTGGGGTTCCCAACTGACGTGTGACGTACAAGCATTGTTTCTGGCACTGTTGCCGGGGAGATATTCCCTCGTCAACTTAGAGCCACCAAGGGATGTCAGAGGTTTGCTAAATAGATCCACCTGCCAGCCTCGTCACTCAAGACCATTCCAATCACTTGGCCCTTTGCAGTTTGGTGTCTGGACATGGTGGGAGAGTTCAGGCCAGCCCGAGGTAACATGACTCATATGCTGGTAATGGTGGACAAGTTCACCAAGTGGATTGAGGTGAAGCCAATCCGGAAGTGTGATGGGCACACAGCTGTGACCTTTCTGAAGGACATCATTTTGAGATATGGTTACCCCCATAGCATTATCTCAGATAATGACACAAACTTGGCTGTGGGAGAGTTTGCTCGGTTCTGTGCGGATAAGAGAATTCGGTTGGACATAGCCTCGGTGGCACACCCGGAGGCAAATGGGCAAGTAGAAAGAGAAAATGCATTGGTGTTAGCCGGTATCAAAGCCCGGTTGATTGAACCACTGTTGCGAACTCCGGGGTGTTGGATAGAGGAGATACCAGCAGTGTTGTGGGGTCTAAGGACCACACCAAATCGATCAACTGGCTATACGCCATTTTTTTCTGGTCTATGGAGCAGAAGCGGTACTACCAACCGACATGGAATATGACTCGCCAAGAGTGGCACTGTACACTGAAACCGAGGCAAAAGAAGCTCGGGAAAATGATGTTGATTTGCTCGAAGAAGCACGAGAACTGACCATATCTCGGTCAGCTATATATCAGCAAAATCTCCGACGCTATCATAGCCGGAAGATCAGCCCTCGGGTTTTCCGAGAGGGAGATTTGGTGTTGAGGCTAGTGCAACGCAAAGCAGGCCGACACAAGTTGTCACCTCCATGGGAGGGACCGTTCATTGTGAGCAAGGCTCTGCACAATGATTCATACTATCTTATAGATGCACAGGCACCGAGGAAAAATGTGATGGACAAATCCGGAGAGGAGACCAAAAGACCATGGAATGTAGCTCCAGTGTATGTGTCTCAGTTTTCCTTTGAATAAAATGCCGGCACTCCGAAAAGAAACTCGGGGACTGCCCTGTCCGTATGCATGTGTTTTTGTCTCGGTTTTTATCTATGTTGTTCATATGTCGGATGATTTTGAGACCTCGTTTCAAAGTTCAAGTAATGTATGCTATTTTGTTATGATCTTGTGACTCGACTGACGAACGCCAAAATGGCAGTCAAGAGCAGAGGTTATGGTATATGGTAAACATGAAAGTGAACTCGGGGACTCGGTCCTAGAAAGATCCGACATATGTCGTTTACTAACCCGGTTTTTTCTTTTCCTTGTGTCGGATGACTCTAAACCTTACCTCAAAATTTACAAGTACTGTACGCTATATTTTCTATCTTGTGACTCGACTGTCGAACGCCTGTATGGTAGACAAGAGCAAAGATCGGCAAGTGTAGTGAACAAGAAAATAAACTCGGGGACTCGGTTTAAATTGATCCGACATAAACCTCGTCTTGTTCGATTTTAAAGCAAAATAAAGTAGTCTCAGAGGAACTTAAAATGTATATTACATCTGCACCCGGCATTCCGGGGATTTAACGGTTTAATTCATCCAAGTTTAGCAGCAGCTTCGGAGGAAGGAGCAGCTTCGGTTGCAGGGATAGACCCGGATGTCGGAGGAACCTCGGCTGAAGGAGGAGCCTCGGTTGCTGGAGTAGCCTTGGTCAGCAGAGTAGCAGACTCGGGGGCAGTCGGAGCAATCTTGCTGCTTACTGGAGCTTCGGTAGCACTTTGCTTAGCCGAGTCAGGCGCTGGTTCAGTGGAGATCTCGGCGGCAGACTGCTTCGCAGTCTTAGCCGAGGCATCAGGAATTGACTCGGAATTGGTAGACTCGGAGTCAGACGCAACATACTCTTGCTCGGAGCCATCATCAACATTGACCTCCTCTTCTTCTTCTTCGTCTTCATCATCAGAGTAAACCACACCAGGTTCAACAGACCGAGTGTTGGCAAACCTGGCCATGAAGGTAGCAGCTTCCCCGCGCCTCGCAATCAATGCCGGGTCAGTAGCCCATGGGGAGCCATCACGTAAAGTACGCAGGCCATCGAGGTTGATATCCTCGTACCAGGACATCAGAAAGAGCAAGGCTGCGTCGGCCCCGGCACGAGCAGAAGAAGACCTCCATTCCCTTAGCCGAGTCTCGGTTTGCTGCAAGCATGTGGATAACTCGGCAATGGTCTTGACACTGGGAGAGTCGGGCCACAAGACGTTGTAGGCTCGGATACCGGCATTAAGAAGCTCGACGCCGATGCTCCTCAAGGGAGAAATGCGAGCCTGCAGTGCAATCAAGTGGTCGTCGATGTCCCAAACTTCGGATAGCGGAGCCTCGGATGCCTTGGCTTTCGCAGCTCGGGCCTTCTTCACAGTGTTGGCTGCAGCAGCTTGGCAGTGCTCAAAGTGTTCTGAGAGCAAGTAGGCTGACGCCGAATCAAATGAGATACCGACACAAAATTCCGTGTTAGGAAGATGTAAAGAAAAAAGATATGATTCAGGAAACTTACTGTCCATTTCGGCATTAAGCTTGGTGAGCTCTGCCAGCCACTTGGCAGCATTTGCCTTGAAGGCATCCAACTCTCCTTCAGCCTGGTAGCTTTAGCCTCACATTCAGAAATATGCGCTTGGATCTTCTGGTCACCTGCAACACGCTTCTCCAGAGCTGCCTTCAGTGTGTTCCTCTCCTTCTTCAGCTCGGTCTTCTCTTTTTTGACCAGGTCAAGATCTCGCTTGAGCCAAGTCACCTCGGACTGTTCTTCTTTAAGAGCACGCTTGTGCTCAGTTTCCTTCTTCTTCATTTCCTCCTGCTGGTTCTGGAAGGAGAGCTTGAGCGCCCGGTGCTCCAGGGCTAGATTCTTGAAGATCCGGCTCCGAGTATTGGTACAATCCTAGCAGAAGAAAAAGATGTTAGTGGGGGTAAAAAAGGAATCTCGGGGACTGTGAGCCCGAGATTAATAAAAGGTCGTACCGAATCAGCTGGACATGAAACTCGGGGACTGGTTGTCCGAGTTTAATGTCAGCTCATGCCGGGTCAACTCGACATGAGACTCGGGGACTGGGCATTCCAGTGTTGTTAACAAGTTAAATTTAATGATCAAGTTGTTGAAGATTCGCTCCGAGTTACCTATTACTCGGGCGAGTATCAGTTACTCAACCCGAATCTCGGGGACTATGGATACTGTGACTATTGATCATTGAAAAATAAGTGCTAAGTTCTAAAGAAAGTTACCTCGACGACCCTGCTAGCCTGAAGGGCCGAGACCTGCAAAGAATGCAGGGATTGCGCAACAAAGCCAGGGCCAGCCGGGTGTGGATTTGCCGGAGTAGAGGAGACTTCGCTGGGATCCGCGGCGTTCCAATCCATCACGCACTGTCCAACCGAGCCGAGGCTGTTGCCACTCGGGGTGTGAAGACTCGGAAGAACATGGCTGTTGACCCGGGGGCGGGAAATCATCTCGGAGAGATTTTTGTACGCCGGGTTTGCTGTTGGAGTCACGGTAATTTGCTTGCTCTGGTCGGTTGAAGGTTGGCCAGAGGCTTGCTGACTCGGTACAGTGGGACGCGGTGGTGCCGGAGTATGGGCTGGTACTGGGGGCTGCTGCTGCTGTTTCTGCTGCTTCTCCTGTGGCTGCTGTTGCTTCTGTTGCTGCTGTTGCTTCTTCTGCTTCTCCAGTTGCTGCTGCTGCTTCTGTTGTTGCTGCTGTTGCTTCAACTGTTGCTGTTGCTTGTTGTGCTTGTGCTGGGCACGAGGTGAGAGGCGGGGATCCGGCTTAGACGAGGTCTTAGTCGGGGTCTTCACCCGCTCCGTCTCCGAGTCTTTAAGAGGCGGGAGGGGAGATTGGTCTCGACCCGGAGCCGAGGTTTGCTCGAGGCCTTGGTCTCCTCCCAGGTCCGAATCAAGATTCGGCGGCGGAATGTCGGCTGAGGTAGCGCGCACCGGGGAAGGGATTGCCCCTCCGGGGCTGCTAATCCCGGTGTTGGCCGCCAGGGGTGACGATGAAGGGATAGGAGACAAAATGGAACTGTGGGTCTGTTTTGCGGCGATGGGATCGCTGCATAAACCGAGGAAAAGTGTTAACTCGGGTGAGGATAACTTCGGTGAAAGTAAAGAAGGAAAGAGTGAGAGCAAGAAAGGTTATGCGAAGTTTATCTTACCCCTTGCTGGTGGGTAGGGCCTTAGCCTTACGCTTGGTGACGACCTTCTTGGCTTTCTTAGCCGGAGGAGCCGCTGACCCGGACGCAACGGAGCGTTTCCGGGATGTGCCTTGGGCACCCGGATTGGCTGCAGCACGAGGTGCATACCATGAAATAGGAGTCGCGTCAATGGGTTCTAGGATTTGACAATCGTCATCTTCGTCGTCTGACAAGTCTTGAACGAAGACACGGGCGGATGGCTTACCCGAGGTAGAAGCCTTGGCACGAGGAACCGGCATATAATCCTCGTTGTCCGGATCTTCAGTCTCCTCGGGTCGCGCATGGCGATCTTTTGTCCATTTCCGGGTCTTCAGGTCACCATCTTCGATGGCTTGTCGAGTAAACAGCTGCATGAGAGCAAAGTAAATTCGGATTAGTCAGATGGTGCTTCACCAAGATAAAAGTAACCTCGGAAGGCAGAGATATGTCAGTTCAAAGGTGACAAACTAACCGGAGGCGGAAGCCGGGATCGCTCAAATGGCTCTACGCCCCATTGCCAGTCATCCTCCATCTCGGTCTGAGCGATGGCCTTGACACGTCTCCTAACTTGGGGACGAGTAAGATCATGGGTGCTGACCCGGGTAGGGTCCAGCAGGCCACTCATGTGGCAAATCTTGTGCACACGATACTGGAGGGGGTTGACTCGGCGCGTGACGAAAGTCCTCAAGAGGTCGTCTGCACCGAACTTCTTTGCCAGCTGACCCTCAAGGGTTTGGTGGATCAGTTGGACCTCAGGAATGGTGTCCTGCGGGTCATAGTTCCAGTTTAACTCGGCTGTGGGGGGAGCAATGTTGAACTCCGGCAGGTTGAGAACATCCCGCCCAGGCGGCGATAGTGGGCCAAAGGCGAGATACCCCTCCATGAAGGTGGTAAAAGCTGAGAGAGATGTAATGGCGTTGGCAGGGAGATGGTGAGGTTGTAGACCGAAGAAGTCAAGAAATTCTCGGTAGAAAGGGCTAGCTGGGAGTCCAAACCCGCGCTGAAAGTGCGCAAGGAAGACCACCCGTTCTCCTGATTCTAGAACCGGTTCGAGTTCTGATCCGGGGCGCCGGCATATAACCTCGGCTGTGATGCGCCGGGTCTTGAGCAACCAGTCGAGGTCATCTTGTTCTATGTCGGATCCCTCCCATCCGCCTCGGTTGCTGGCTGCCGCCGATGACTCGGCCGGGTCAGGGGTGCTGCGACCTGACATCTCCGGGTCAAAACCTGCAAAGAGTACAAGCACAACCGAGATAAGTAATCCGGAGTTATGAATCTAGAATCGCAACAAGTGACCCGGAGAAACAATGCAAGTGGCTCGGAAACCGAGACATATGACCCAGAAGAGCCGGGCCACTGCCTCAGGGGTAGAGCACGGAAAACCGGGTTATGTGATTCGGAGCCCGAGGTATAATCACCCGGAAAGATGATTCGGGCAAAAGTTATAAACTTGAGTTTGCATGACTCTGTGGGCAAGCAAGATCTACCGAGCAAGTAAAAAAGAAAGTAAAGCATGAGCATAAAGCAGAGGAAGTTGAAACTATCAGGAGCAATGTCAGGATTCCAGTGCGAGAAAGATCTAGAAAGGGATCTAAGCAATTAGGTTTGATAGCATCTATGCAGTTGGGTGTAAGGGCTTCCACGGGGAAGAGGAACAAAGTTCGTCGAGAAGAACGTGTTCATCGGAGAGGATGAACGCATTCATCAGCGAGATCAAGGGCAAGGAACTCACCGAAGATTGTGACGGCGGTGCGAGGTGAAGAAGCGCGGGGCGTGCCGGAGTTGCGCGTGTCCGGTGGCGGCGCGATGCGCTCCGGTGAACGGTTGTCTCGTGAGTTCCGGCGTCGTGCGGTGGCGGAGCTCACTGCGCGGCGGCGGCGATGTCGCAGCAGAGAGAGAAAAGAGAAGAGAAGTGCGGAGAGGACGAGGAGAGGTGCCCGTTCCCCTATTTATGGGCACGGGGCGCGTGTGGTTTCCTTGTTTACCGCGTGCGGTTACCGTAACGGGCGCGCGGATTAAATGCGCACGATCTGCGCGGTTGCGAGATTTGCGGCCGCACGATCCGCCGCATCGTGGGCCACAAGGTGGTAACTGCCCGCGGCGTGATCGCGTGCGGTTACTGGCGCGGGAATCAAGGAGGCCCGCCGCGGTCAAACCGCACTCGAGTGCCGTTGAGACGTGACGGCTCGTGACATAAGCGGCGTGTGTGCAGAGACATGCTTGTCCGCGCGCAGGAACCGAGGCAACACACAGCGTCTCTCTGCCACGTGCTGTGGAAAGATCTTTGAGAGATTGTGGGAATCTTTTTGTGTCGGTTAGACCAATTGGAGGAGGAAATTCGGACAAAGTTACTAGTTTGACTCGGAGAAACTCGGCCAGGCCGAGACATGTTTTGATTCGGAAAGACGGTTGGTTTGGTTTGTTGTGTTAAACCTGATGTGGCCCTCCATCCGAGGCTGTCGGACCGCACCAGCTTCGGGGACTAATGTCGGGGGCTCCCCCGGGTAGGGTAAAGTTGTGGTATAAAGAGCTCTAAAGACTGGACCGGGTTAAGGTCAAACCGGGTCAACCAAGTCCCGGAGGGACCGAGGCATGGTGCAACTGCAAACCGGCTTATGGCAACCGGTCACGTAGTCCGGGTTATGTTAGCTGAGTCCTCCTAACCGACATATACCAACCGGGTTATGCTGACCGACATTTGTATGTCGGTAACTTGTGTGTTTTCTTATGTGCAGGGAAGATCATTCGGGAGGGGGAATCCGGCATACCCATGCCGGGTTATCCTTGTGTCGGACAGAGGTCAATGCTCCTGTCACGTCCCGTCTGGCACGGGAGCGCCTGACACGGAAGCGTGCAGGAGCATTGAGATGGCAGGCCATCATTCCACCGCTGACTCCGGGTGATCCGGGAACAGACTGCGAGGCAGAGGCATGGGCAGGCCATGTCTTGTCCCTGCCAGAGGGTACTTTCTAGCTGTACCGTAGAGCTGCAGGAGATGGGCTTGTCGCGTCCTGTCTCTGACAGGAGTAACATCATGACATACCTTTGGCATGGCTACAGTGCTTCGGTAAGGGTATTCCGGTAACCCGGTTTAGCCTATATATATGCCCTCACCCCCTCCTGTGTGAGGGACGGTGCCCTGAGATACTTTCCTCCCGTAGCATCATCTCCTTCCTTGTGCTTTGCACCATTGTTGTGTTATACAGCTCAAGGAGCAAGCTTGTAATTGTGATACCGAGATATATAGAGAGAGGTAGGCAGGAGTAGGGGCTTTACCTCCTCACGAGGGCCCTGAACCTGGGTAGATCTTGGTGTGCTCTTGTGTTCTTCGTGTGTGCTTCTTAGCGCGCTAGCCTTCTCCCGGATTCCACCAGCGTCCATCGGCCCCACACTTTAGCCATCCTATGGCATCTGCCGTGATACCACCAGGACAGTATCCAACCGCACTGTCGTGGGGCAATGCTTAAGAAGACCATTTCTTGTCAACGATATTTTTGCTATTTTACTGCTAGGCACATGAATAGAGTTTTGGTGTACGAACAACCGTCCTTAGGTACCGTTCTGGAAAAGGTGGAAAGTAAGATTGGATTTGCAACAAAGTAGGTACTGATCAGAAGTTACTTTGTAATTTTATAACAGACGATACTTTAGCTACTACTCTTTGCAAAATACCCTGATGACAAGTCCATCAAAACCAAAATTAATTAAAAAGACCTTGATAATTCACCATAATAACGAATGCAACCTTATGTTGCATTTAGCGACCGGTTAACTCAGTGCACGGTACGGAATGAAACATGAGAGGTGTGTCATGTATGCAAATAGTAGTGGATCAATAGTTCTAGACACCGAGATGATAAAGTACAATGCTAAAGAGGAAGTATCTATAAACCTCGTCCAACGAGGGTATTTTTACGATGAAATTGATACACGGCTGCTTAGCAAAACAATCCCACACAAATATCAAGGAACCCAGAAAATGGTGTAAATATAATGTTTTAGTATCTATACCACCACTATGATAACTGTGTTGTCATCTGAATGTATTTTTTAGATAACGAAAAGAAGTAAAACCCCTTAGCATTTGTATCCGGAGATACAAAATATATCTAGACACACGAAATAATTTATTAAGAGCTCCTTTTGGTTAGCTTAGCTTTTTGCTGGGATCGCAAGTTGGGAGTAGCTCCTAATTTATGCCATCAACTTGTACATGGTGCATCGAACAAGATCTAAAATAATGTTAGACAAAGAACGGAAACAATCAACTTTTGTATGCTTGATCTCGTTCTGCTTGCTTATACACTGAACTAATGAGGAGGCAGTGCGATGATTAAGCTTCCATCAGTGGGCTGCTATGCCTGCTTTGGCTTTCTACAGGGAACATAGAACAAGTTCTGTTTTTTGAGCCAAAAAGAGGGGAAAAGGGGAAGGAAGATAGCCGTGCATTTGATTCCTATAACATGCAACAGTTCTCATTGTGTCTCAAGGTTTTCTCTAGCGCAACTTGCCCATGTGTGCTAAGCTTAACGAACTAGAATCATACAAGGCAAAAGATATAAACAAAATTACTCCTTGGTAGGAGGCCACTTAACGTTACTGTTGAACAAACAGAACACATACATTAATTTATGCATAATTTGCTGCCCAGTCCTTAATCCGGCACACACCTTTGTTCAGGAAGGCTGACCATTCGGGCTAACTTCCAACTGGGCCAGCCCAGTGATAATCCAACCCTATGATGTTAGATTTTCAGTGTTGCTTCCAGACTACCATGGTCAACGGAAACCGTCCATCCTTACTTGTGATCCCACGGATCGACAGGCCTGCAACAAAACGCCTGGGCCATCCACATTACTTTCGTTGGGCTAACGAGGCCTTCGTTGCTAGACATAAGTAGTGCACATTCATGTGCGGGTGACTGGGTGTAGAAGCTAGCTATGGACCTATGGTGTAAAATCACACAAACAAAAAAAGCTATGGTGTAAAAGAAATACTGTTTTCTGCAGCAAGAACATACTGAAAATTATCATGTCCAAGCGAGACTACTGCACACATCGCCCTGTCCGGATAACGCATTCGCCTTCTAGTTATTATAAATCGCCCCGATGAATTTTGCACTTATGAAAATCTTTTCTATTATAGTGTTCAATATCAGCCGTGCGTACTACAATGATAGTACATGAATGGGTAAATGTTCAAAATTTTTGCAAGAAATCAGTTGCATGCACCGATTTAGCAATCAGCAGACCATGGAAGAAGGGATTGAGAAAAACGAAGAAAGCATCATGCGATGTGACCGAAGCGGGCCGGGGGGTGGAGGCGTTGATGTTCTTGTCGCACTCGAGCCTTATCAGTTGCACTGCGGGCTAGTAGAGAAATGGTCGACCGAGAACGACTTGGACAACGATCCGACATGCATCCTGAGCTCCTCGCCTTCGCGGCCGACCTCTCTGATGCCGATCCAAGTAAACACGATCTTCACCTTCACGCCCTCAAGCGCGCTGATGGACCCGTTCTGGATGTTCCCGGCGACCCGGCTGCTGTAGTGAAGCCTGTAGCGCTTAGAGACACGGAAGCTGCAGTCATTGGGGAAGTTCACCCAGAAGGAGCCGCTTGGACCGAGTTCGTATCTCTCCGCATCCTCCGGGAGGATGCCGGGTGGGAAGCCATATCGCTCTATCATCGCGTATGCCGTCGGCTTGGTGGTTGAGTTCCCCTGGTTGACCGTGGGGTCAGGGCTGGCTGCCTTGGCGGTGACAAGGATGGCTGTGACTGCCACGAGGAGGGGAGAAAATGTTTCGCCATTACTGGTAGTTGGGGTATGATGTAGTGTTAGACACCACTATTTCAGTAGGCCTCAAGCTTTGGAGATATATATTTTCGTAGAAGCATGCCACATATAGAGAGCCATAAAATAATTTGGAGTACAATAAATGCTGCATACAAAGATTAGTAGGAAATGATTATAAAAAAATTAGTAGTACATAAGCCAAATTTAGTCTTATATAAAGTTGACCAATTAAGGGTATTTCATTGTTGCAACGACGAGCTAATATTGTACACGGATATATCCTAAATTAGCCAATGATGTCCCGAAGGCCTTAAGGTCCATTAGTACATTTGCGGCCCACATTTGTCTATTGCAATATCTACCTCGTTGACATAAGATAGACTAAGACTAGTAACATTATAAGTTCTATTATGAGCAACAAAGTTTTTTAACATCTAAAAGTACATTTTCTTAAAGATAGCGACCTTATGATGTGAAAAATAACTAGCTAACTACGTGCTCTAATTGTAGACCCCTCTAATCCTTTTTCTATTTATATCATGCATCCTACACATCCCACAAGAGACAACACAAGGTGGGGAGAACATACCCTTTTCTCTTCGTTCTTCCGACGACAACCCTCTCTTGTTCTCCTTGATTTCTCTCTCCTTTGACTCTTTCGCGTCTCTCATCTTCTCATATGCCATTTGCTGCCAGTAGGGCCAGGCAAAACGCTCCTCATAGGATGTTCAGCATCGGCATTTGGCATATACGCATGAACAACCTGCTGTCTTGAGACCACAAGATGGGTGTCAATCACCACCCGCTACCGACACCTACACTTGTGGCCTATGTGGCTCAAGAATAAAAAGTTATGCAGGTTTTGCTCTTGTCGTACATCTTCGACGACCAACAACACCTTTCCGCTAGTCAGACCATCTCATGTGGGCATGCTGAATTCACCACTCACACATTCAACGACTGGGATGACAACCGTTGTGGGGATGAGGATCTATCAATTCATTAGTCTGACAAAGAACAACCCAAGAATCAAGAAAACTGGCTAGTGCAGCGCAAGAGGTCTGACATTCTGTTTTGTACCACTTTGAAGGAGCGGCTGATGCAACAATGACATGTGTGAGGAAGGTTGTGTCATCTCCATGGCTGCAGATGAGAAAAAGACCAAACAAATGGGGTGATATCACTGACAAGGAACCAAAGAAGGACAACAGGAGGAAGAAATCTTTATGATTTAATATAATCATAGAAACTAGAAGAGGTCATCATCGAGCAGTGTACGATCTAGGTGAGCCACTGATCATCGGTCGTCGGATGAGTTAGAGATATGTCCCCAAGAGATGTAGACTCTAGATCGACAAATCACGATGCAATTAAATGTTTTGGTGAATTTACATCACATTTGTAGTCGAAGTGCCAAACAATTACCACTTCTTCATGGAGAACCACCTATAGAAGTTTGAAATCAACCTTGTAGAGTTGAAGGCGATGGACGCACTACCAAGCTAAAGGCATGTGTCTGCCCAAGTTAATGTTGGAATATTTGATCCTATATACAAGAACGGAAGTTATCTACGGGACCTGACATCTCGAGAGATTCTTATATACCGCACTGGAAACTTTGCACTGATCGGACAACATATTCAAGGTGGCGTTCTTCAAAAACACATCATTAGTTTTAATCTCCAAACTGAACGTACTTTGCACTCTAATGGATTTTCTTTTCTGTTATAGAATTTAATCTCTCAATCAAAGTACATGAATTGGTAGAAGAGCACAACAATCGCAAAGAAGCAGCAGCGTGTGCATCAGAGACCAATGAAGAAGCTAAAAATGAAAAAAAAAAAAAAAACAGAATGAAACGTCAAGCCACGTGATCCAAGCAGCTGGTGAACGGGTGCATGGTGGCGGCGGTGCATGTCGATCTTAAAGTTCCACCTCAGTTACACTGAGGGCTAACGGAGAAGTCATCGACCGGAAAGGACTGGGATATCGGCCCTGCCTTAAGCTTGAGCTCATCGCCGTCACGGCCGACCTCCCCGATGTGGATCCACGCAAAAACGATCTTCACCTTGACGCCCTCGAGGCCGCTGATGGAGCCGTTCTGGATGTTCCCAGCGACCCGGCTGCTGTAGCGGACGTTGTACTTCTTGGCGACCCGGAAATGACAGTCATCACGGAAGTTCACCTGGAAAGAGCCGTCCGGGCTGATCTCGTAGCTCTCTGCTCCCTCCGGGAGGATGCCCGGTGGGAAGTCGAATCGCTTTAGCATTTCGTACGCAGTTGGCGTGGTGGTTGAGTTCTTGTCGCCGGCTTCGGGGGCAGGGCCGGGGCTTCAGGTGCAGGAGCCGGGGCGGGGGCTGGGGTGGGACTCGGTGCGGTGGCTTGAGCTGCTACGGTGGTGGTCAGAACTATGGCTGCCAGTGCCATGAGGAGGGGGAGGATGTGCTTCGCCATTGTTGGTGTTTTTGAGCTAGGAGGTAAATTGGTTGGACAAGAAAACTTTGTGTACGTGCTCCTATTCTCGTAAGCATACAATATATAGAGACATAGATCAAGAAAATCTTTGGAGTACAATAAATGTGTATTTATCGGAATTATTAGGAAATCTACTGGATTTGCATTTTCATATTATATTAGATATACAAAAGATATATGGCCATTAATTATCTATATCACTCGTCCAAATTTAATCTTTACATTTACTGGGATTCTTTGGAAGGAATTTATACAATTATTAAGGCGGAACTAATTTGTTCTTTTTTTAGGTAAAGCCATGGATACGAATTTTTCTTATTCGTTGCCTGCGACTCCTAATGTCAAGCAGCCCATTTTGAAGCATATATGGGCCGGCCCATTTTCCTGGCATGCCCTTGTGCATTTGCCCTGGACGGGGTTTTTCTGTTTTTTCTGCTACGGTTCTTTCAGCTCGGTTTGTTCAGTTTTTTTAGGGAAAACCATTCGGCCGGGTTTATTGATGATCAAACACCGTTATATCGTTGATGAGCTTAGAAATTAGAAAACAAGGGGATCATCGTCCCAGTTATAATCCAACTGATTCACAAAGCTATGTCTAGCCAACTCATGAGCCACCTCATTGGCTTCCCGATTACAATGTTCGAAAGAAACCTTACTATAACTTGAGGACATCATCTTGCAGTCACCAAAAATAGTAACTGATGATGTTACTGAGAAACCTCCATCATTCATCGTCTCCATTACCTGCAAGTCATTGGATTGGAAAATAAACTTGTTACAATCCAAGTGTTGAGCCGTCCTTAAACCCTCACAAAGGGCATATGCTTCAACCATCATTGCATCAGCTATAAACGGGAGTGCCT
The DNA here is from genome assembly GCA_947311845.1 of Poa pratensis. NCBI lineage: Eukaryota > Viridiplantae > Streptophyta > Magnoliopsida > Poales > Poaceae > Poa > Poa pratensis. Next base: position 65,662,241 of record CAMZMU010000020.1, on the reverse strand, counting down.
TGCATCTTGTCGCGATAAATTTTCCATTAGAATCTCTGACAACCACTCCTAGCGCACCCTTTCCTTGTTCATCATCATAGGCCGCATCTACGTTGATTTTTAATGTACTTTCAGGAGGACGACTCCAAGACACAATTCTCTGAGTTGTCGGCTTCTTTTGTTTTATTCTATTTTATTATTTTTTCTCTTGGTTTTCTGGAGTCTTTGTTTGTCCTTTACCTTTTTCCTAATGTCCTTTTCACACCTATATATGATTGAAACATTGTTCTCTTTTCCATGGCTATTTTAAATCTTCCGTATGAACATTTCCATACTAGTTTGAATAACTTTTATCATACATAGAAACAAAATTTCAAACAATGAGCATTTAATTAAGAAAGATATGAACATATTTTTGTACTTGTTTGAACAAATGTTTTCAATTAGTTAAGAACTTTTGACATTACACTTTTTAAAGTGTTATAAATTCAATTTTTAGATATAAAAACTCACATGTTATCGGGCCGCCTCAACCTCCCCTCCCTCAACCCCCCATCACACGTTAATATGTCTTGCATGGGTGCACCCCCAAATATGGTGCTAGCTGACTGAAAGACACCTCCTGAACGGGCCGGACAATTGCATGATGTTCTTTTTTCACTTTTTTTTAAAACCCAGTAGATCTTATTTCGAATTTATTTTTGTAACCTATGAAAGAACATGGTTTTGAAAAACATGGACTGACATATGGATTTTGTACACTCGATATTCTATGGACATAATTTTTTTTCTTTATTACAATTATAGTGCACAACATGAAACACGGACGTACATAGCCATAGACAATTATCCCAATGGATCAACAACACACTAGAGTGGGTGACATGTGGGCAGGTCTACCCTATGGTTCCATTTTTCTTGTTTCTTACTTATCCTTATTAGTTTCCTCTCAACCCCTTTTTTCTTGTCTTAAGATCAATGTCAAAATATAGGAAGCGAAAGTAATTGTCCGCTGATACCCCCGAGCTGGTCCCAAAGTTGGGGGGGGGGGGGGGGGGGGGGGGGGGGGGGGGACAAGGTGTCGCCGAACACTTCTAGAGGACGTCTAGACCACCGTGGAGGCTGATTTCGTATCCGCCCCCCACTGGATCGATAGGGAGGGCTATGTGGGAGGGGTGGAAATGCTCTCTTGGAGCACTACATAGAGCTCCCCTTAGACAAATCATATATTGAGTCATTACATCTCGACAACCATGGGGTGGTGCGCGGCTACTCCCAGCTGGTGATAAACCAGGTGACGAAGGAGTACGACTGCCCGCTGATATGAGCCTACGTGGACGAGGTCTGCAAGCTCGAACGCCACATCAACGACATCTAAACAGAGCATATTCCCCGAGGGTAGAAGTGCAAACCGACGAGCTATCCAAGATGGCGGCTAAACTTGAGTCCGCTCTCCCAGGCGTCTTCGTCGAGCGACTGACGCGACCCTCTGTCCACCCGAAGACACCTACGGGAACCCCGCAACTCCGTCTCCGGGAGCTATGATTGCGTGGATCACACGTTCGTTGGGAGACCCCAAGAGGAAGGTATGAAGCAGTGTAGCAGCAGTTTCCCTCAGTATGAAACCAAGGTTTAATCGAACCAGTAGGAGCAAGAAATCACTTCTGAAGGTTGTTGGTGGCGAATATGGCACGGCGCAACACCAGGGAATCCGGCGACCGACGTGGAACCTGCACACAACACAATCAAACTACTTTGCCCCAACGAAACAGTGAGGTTGTCAATCTCACCGGCTTGCTGAAAACAAAGGATTAAACGTATGGTGTGGAAAACAGTAGTAAATTGCAGAGAATGAAAAGGAACAATGTTTGCAGTTGGTTGTATTATCAGTGTAAAAGAATGGACCGGGGTCCACAGTTCACTAGTGGTGTCTCTCCATAAAAGATAACTAACATGCTGGGTGAACAAATTACAGCTGGGCAATTGACAAAATATTGAGCGCATGACAATGCATATATATGACATGATGATTACTATGATATTCATGTGGGCATTACGACAAAATACATAGACCGTTATCCAACAGTCTATGACTAATAATCCACCGCCAGGTTGTCATCCGAGTTCCCCGTTGGTATTAAGTTGCAAGCAACGGATAATTGCATTAAGTAATGTGCGTAATGTAAACAAATGCATTAGACCTAACGGCACACCTTAAGCTAAGCATCGGTTATTTTATCCCTAGTGGCAACAGCACATCCACAATCTTAGAAGTTATTGTCACTCTCCCAGATTACCGGAGGCATGAACCCACTATCTAGCATAAATACTCACTCTTGGAGTTACAAGCATCTACTTGGCCAAAGCATCTACTAGTAACGGAAAGCATGCAAGATCATAAATAACATATAAGATAGATTGATAATCAACTTGACATAGTATTCAATATTCATCGGATCCCAGCAAACACAACATGTAGCATTACAATAAGATGATCTTGATCATGATAGGCAGCTCACAAGATCTAAACATGATAGCATAAAGTGGAGAGACAACCATCTAGCTACTGCCATGGACCCGTAGTCCAAGGATGAACTACTCACGCATCACTCCGGAGGCAGGCATGGTGATGTAGAGCCCTCCGGTGATGATTCCCCTCTCCGGCAGGGTGCCGGGAAGAGCTTCTGAACCCTCCCGAGCTAGGGTTGACGGCGGCGGCGTCTCTGGAACTTTTCGTGGATAATGGCTCGGGTATTTAGGGTTTTCGCGTCGGGAGGAATAAATAGGCGAAAGGGCGGCGGCTGCGAGCCACGTGGGCCCCACACCACCCCACGGCGGGCAGGGGGGCCCGCGCGGCCCCATGGTGTGGCTGCCACGTGGCTCCCCTCCGTCTCTCCTTGGACTCCGTGTTCGTGTTGGAAAAATAGGAGGTTCTGTCCAAGTTTCGTCCAATTCCGAGAATATTTCCAGACTAGCTTTTCTGGAATACAAAAACAGCAGAAAACAGGAACTGGCACTGTGGCATCTTGTTAATAGGTTAGTCCCAGAAAATGCATAAAAATGCTATGAAGTGTATATAAAACATGTAACAATTGGTATAATATCAACATGGAACATCAGAAATTATAGATACGTTTGAGACGTATCAAGCATCCCCAAGCTTAGTTCTACTCGTCCTCGAGTAGGTAAAACGATAAAAACAAAATAATTTCTGAGGTGACATGCTACAATCATAATCTTGATCAAATAGTATTGTAAAGCACATGTTATGAATGAAGTGATCCAGGTCAATGGTCTATAGTTTGCTAGCAAGTAGATAATGAGCAAACAACTGAATCATATAAGCAAAAACTTTTCATGAATAGTACTTTCGAGACAAGCATCAAAGAGTTTTGCATAAGAGTTAACTCATAAAGCAATAGATTCTAAGTAAAAGGTATTTAACCAACACAAAGGAAGATTTAAGCTTCAGCAATTGCTTTCAACTTTCAACATATATATCTCATGGATATTTGTCAACACAAAGCAATATAATAAGTGCAATATACAAGCATATAAAAATTGTTGCACCAAAGTTGACACTAGTGTTTGCTTCTAAGATAGAAAGAAGTAGGAAAACTGACTCAACATAAAAGTAAAAGAAAGGCCCTTCGCAGAGGGAAGCAGGGATTAAATCATGTGCTAGAGCTTTTTAAGTTTTTGAAATCATATAGAGAGTAAAAATAAGTTTTGAGAGGTGTTTGTTAATTGTCAACGAATCAGAAAATGGAAAGTACAATATGACCCCTGCCAACCAGACTTTTAAGAGCGGCTCCCATGAAGGACGTTATTTCTACCAGCAAGGCAGATCATCCCTCTTTCTCTTTTGTTTACACATGCAGATATTTCACTGTTTGTCATTGCTTGACTGATAAATCAGGGCAAAAATGTGAAGAGAATTAAGCGGTTAAAGTTGTAATTAATTGGGACTGGGCACCCCATTTGCCAGCTCTTTTTGCAAAATTAATGGATAAGCGGATGTATATGCCGCTAGTCCGGTGGTAAAGTCTGTTTGACAGTTGACATAAAGACATCCACCCCGTCCTCATGAGCTTGGTAAACATTGACACAAAATAGGAGTAATAAAGTTTGAATAGTTTAAAGGTAGCACATGAAAAATTTACTTGGAATGGCAAGGAAATACCACATATAGGTAGTTATGGTGGACACAGATGGCATGGATTTTGGCTCAAGGTTTTGGATGCACGAGAAGCATTCCCTCTCAGTACAGAGTTTAGGCTAGCAAGGTTATTTGAAGCAAACACAGGATATCAACCGACACAGCAAGACTTATATGAAAACATATTGCAAGCATTATAAGACTCTACACTGTCTTCCTTGTTAACCAAACCCTTTTACTAGAAAATATCTAGACCTTAGAGATACCAATCATGCAAACCAAATTTCAACGAGCTTTACGGTAGTTCTTCATTAATAGGTTTTAACTACATGATACAAAAGCTTAAACATGAACTACTTGATAACTCAAAACAATTGACAAGTATCAAATTATCCAATACAGTGATCTACAAGAATATGTAAGCTTTTTCCATTATACCATCTACCACATGCAACATTTTCTGTTCCAACCAAACACCAATCAATTTATTTCAACATAAACTCTCCAAACAATTATAAGTGAAGCAAGAGAGTACTTTCTTTAAAAGAACTAACAGCTCTGAATAAGAGATGCATGCAAAACAGGAGCTAAAAGCATAGCAATAGCTAGATAAGAATACTCAACAAGTATAAGTGAAGAATAGGAGTATTCATATGAAAAAGCGGAGCGTGTCTCTCTCCCAATCAAGAATGCTGGGGTCCAATCAAGTTGACCATAAGAAAAATAAAATACTGAAAATAAAAGCACACAGACGCTCCAAGTAAAGCACATATGATGTGAAAGAATTAAAATATAGTTTCACTAGAGATGACCTGATAAGTTGCTGATGAAGAAGGGGATGCCTTGGGCATCCCCAAGCTTAGACGCTTGAGTCTTCTTGAAATATGCTGGGGTGATCCATGGGAGCATCCCCAAGCTTAAGCTCTTCACTCTTCTTGATCACATTATATCATCCTTCTCTCTTGACCCTTGAAAACTTCCGCCACACCAAACTCAAGTAATTCTCATTAGAGGGTTAGTGCACAATCAAAAACTCACATGTTCTATAAGGACACAAACATGACCGTTACTTTTAACATTAACTACTGCCACTGATGTTATTGTTAACCATTATAAAAACATCATCAACTCTCCCCAAAGGTTTCTTTATAGTATTATCAGCAATGTGAACATCCAAATAACAGTGTTCCAAAGGTGCTAAATCAAGCATATCATAGAGTTTCTTAGGCATAACAGAAATACTAGCACCAAGATCACATAAAGCATTGCAATAAAAATCATCACCTTCATCTTAATGATGGGCTCCCAACCATCTTCTAACTTCCTAGGGATAGAAGCTTCATGTTTTAATTTCTCTTCCCTAACTTGCATGAGAGCATTAGTAATATGTTTAGTAAAAGCCATGTTTATAGCACTAGCATTAGGACTTCTAGCTAGCTTTTGCAAGAACTTAATTACTTCAGAAATATTGCAACCATCAAAATCAAAGTCATTATTATCAAAGTAATGGGACCAATGTCTCCCGCATCTCAAAAAATTCAGCACTTTTATCAGGAACAGTTTCAGTGTTTTCAGGCAATTTTAAACGCTTTGCAACAGAAGTGAGACATTGCCAACACCAATTACTTTACCATTGATAGTAGGAGGTTTGTTAACACTTGAGTTTATAGCATTTTCAGTAGTAGTAATAGTATAAACTCTAGCAATACTATTCTTTTTAGCAATTTCATCCTCTCTTGCCCACCTAGCATGTAAATCAGCTAACATCCTCACATTATTATCAATTTTAACTTGTATAGCATTGAAAGTTTTGCTCTCTTTAACATCATGAGGCATAGTTTTAATTTTTAACAAATCAACATCAAGAGCAAGACTATCAACTTTAGAGGCAAGAACATCAATTTTCCCAAACTTTTCCTCAACAGATTTATTGAAAGCAGTTTGTGTACTAATAAAATCCTTAAGCATGATTTCAAGATCAGAGGGTACACTCTTATTATTGTTGTAGGAATTGCCATAAGAATTAACATAACCATTGCCACTATTATAAGGATAGGGCTTATAATTGTTATTACCAAAATTATTCCTATAAGCATTGTTGTTGAAGTTATTATTTTTAATGAAGTTCACATCAACATGCTCTCTTGAGCAACCAAAGAAGCTAAAGGAACATTATTTGGATCAACATGCATTTTTCCATTTGTAAGCATAGACATAATAGTATCAATCTTATCACTCAAGAAGAGATTTTTTCAACAGAATTTACCTTCTTACCTTGTGGAGCTCTTTCGGTGTGCCATTCAGAATAATTTATCATCATATCATCAAGAAGCTTTGTTGCAGCACCAAAAGTGATGGACATAAAGGTACCTCCAGAGGCCGAATCCAATAGGTTTCTTGAAGAAAAATTTAGTCCTGCATAAAAGGTTTGGATGATCATCCAAGCAGTCAGTCCATGGGTGGGACAATTCTTTACCAATGATTTCATTCTCTCCCAAGCTTGAGCAACATGCTCATTATCAAATTGTTTGAAATTCATAATGCTACTTCTTAAAGATATGATCTTAGCAGGAGGATAATATTTCCTATGAAAGCATTTGCATTTAGTCCATGAATCAATACTATTTCTAGTCAAAGATAGCAACCATTCTTTAGCACGTCCTCTCAAAGAGAAAGGAAAAAGTTTCAGTTTAATAATATCACCATCTACATCCTTATACTTTGCATCTCACAAAGTTCAATAAAATTATTAAGGTGAGCAGCAGCATCATCAGTACTAACACCAGAGAATTGCTCTTTCATAACAAGATTTAAAAGTGCAGGTTTAATTTCATAGAATTCTGCGTTAGAAGCAGGTGGAGCAATAGGTGTATTAATGAAATCAATGTTGTTCGTGCTAGTGAAATCACACAACTTAGTGTTCTCAGGGGTACTCATTTTAGCAAAATTAAACAAAACAGAAAGATAACAACTCGAAAATAAAAGAACTATTTTTTTTTTTTGTGTTTTTGATAAATAAAGCAAACAAGACTAATAAAAATAAACTAAGCAAGACAATAACAAAGTAAAGAGATTGGAAGCGTGAAACTCCCCTTGCAGAAATCCTCTTGCTCCCCGGCAACGGCGTCAGAAAATATGCTTGATTGCGTGGATCACACGTTCATTGGGAGACCCCAAGAGGAAGGTATGAAGCAGTGTAGCAGCAGTTTCCCTCAGTATGAAACCAAGGTTTAATCGAACACCTCTGAAGGTTGTTGGTGGCGGAATATGGCACGGCGCAACACCAGGGAATCCGGCGACCGACGTGGAACCTGCACACAGCACAATCAAACTACTTTGCGCCAACGAAACAGTGAGGTTGTCAATCTCACCGGCTTGCTGAAAACAAAGGATTAAACGTATGGTGTGGAAAAGAGTAGTATATTGCAGAGAATGAAAAGGAACAATGTTTGCAGTTGGTTGTATTATCAGTGTAAAAGAATGGACCGGGGTCCACAGTTCACTAGTGGTGTCTCTCCATAAAAGATAACTAACATGCTGGGTGAACAAATTACAGCTTGGCAATTGACAAAATATTGAGCGCATGACAATGCATATATATGACATGATGATTACTATGATATTCATGTGGGCATTACGACAAGATACATAGACCGTTATCCAACATTGTCTATGACTAATAATCCACCGCTAGGTTGTCATCCGAGTTCCCCGTTGGTATTAAGTTGCAAGCAACGGATAATTGCATTAAGTAATGTGTGTAATGTAAACAAATGCATTAGACCTAACGGCGCACCCTTAAGCTAAGCATCGGTTATTTTATCCCTAGTGGCAACAGCACATCCATAATCTTAGAAGTTATTGTCACTCTCCCAGATTACCGGAGGCATGAACCCACTATCTAGCATAAATACTCACTCTTGGAGTTACAAGCATCTACTTGGCCAAAGCATCTACTAGTAACGGAAAGCATGCAAGATCATAAATAACATATAACATAGATTGATAATCAACTTGACATAGTATTCAATATTCATCGGATCCCAGCAAACACAACATGTAGCATTACAATAAGATGATCTTGATCATGATAGGCAGCTCACAAGATCTAAACATGATAGCATAAAGTGGAGAGACAACCATCTAGCTACTGCCATGGACCCGTAGTCCAAGGATGAACTACTCACGCATCACTCCGGAGGCAGGCATGGTGATGTAGAGCCCTCCGGTGATGATTCCCCTCTCCGGCAGGGTGCCGGGAAGAGCTTCTGAACCCTCCCGAGCTAGGGTTGACGGCGGCGGCGTCTCTGGAACTTTTCGTGGATAATGGCTCGGGTATTTAGGGTTTTCGCGTCGGGAGGATTAAATAGGCGAAAGGGTGGCAGCTGCAGAGCCACGTGGGCCCCACACCACCCCACGGCGCGGCAGGGGTGAGGGGCCCGCGCGGCCCCATGGTGTGGCTGCCACGTGGCTCCCCTCCGTCTCTCCTTTGGACTCCGTGTTCGTGTTGGAAAAATAGGAGGTTCTGTCCAAGTTTCGTCCAATTCTGAGAATATTTTCAGACTAGCTTTTCTGGAATACAAAAACAGCAGAAAACAGGAACTGGCACTGTGGCATCTTGTTAATAGGTTAGTCCCAGAAAATGCATAAAAATGCTATGAAGTGTATATAAAACATGTAACAATTGGTATAATATCAACATGGAACATCAGAAATTATAGATACGTTTGAGACGTATCAAGCTACCACCGCCGCTCCGCCGGAGGCATAAGCTTTGTCGAGCTCCAAGAGAAAAGAACTCCTCGGGAAAGACTTGGTGATGGCCGCCGAGAGGGCCCATCCTGCCTGGGCCACCGAGATACTCCAATACATTAGAAACCACATCCTTCCCGAGGATGACAAGCAAGACGAGCGCGTCGTCCGACAAGCCAAGATGTACCCGCTAATAGAAGGGGAACTGTATCGGCGCCATGAATGCAGAGTCAAGCTCCACTACATCTCTCGGGAAGAAGGACAAGTGCTCCTGGCGGATATCCACGAGGGCCTATGCTCTAGCCATCTCGCCGTGCAGGCCTTGGCGAGGAAAGTGTTCCGGCAAGGCTTCTAAGGGCCCACTGAAGGGGTTCGTGTGCAGAAAACAAAAAATTTCCTACTGACGATAACTACAACTAGCCAAGATCTATCTATGAGACATGTAAGTAATGGAGGGAACGGTGTTCATACCTTTGAAGACCGTAAGCGCCGACGATGAAAAGATATGTTTCGATGACGACGCATGATGAAGACGTAGGGCGATGCCGACCTCACGGTTGCGACAATCCTCGCACAAGTGCCCCATGTGTTGCACCTCGTAGTACTCACACACATACAGTGCTTGACAACGACTCCCGGGTCTCCGATCCAGCAGAGATTGCGGAAGTAGATCTTCTGGACCGGAATTCCCGCAGCACGACGGCGTGCCACAGTGAAGATACCTCTCACGAGCATAGCCCTTACATGGGGCCGTGCAAGAGAGAGAGAGGGGGTGGCGTAGGAGGCGGGAGACCCTTCCCAATTATCTAGAATTAATTCTATGAATAAATCCCGCCTATGCCTCTCTTTATATAGGGGAAACGGGTGTACCATGCCAATTAGCTAGACAATGTGGGACTAAAGGGAGGAGCAATGGGGGCTGGCAGGTTTGGGCCTCCCATGTGGTGCGGCCAGCAAGGCCCACCCCACCCCTTTGCCTCCCATGTGGTGCGGCTGCCCTATATGGGCCTCTCTCCCTCCGGGAGAGGCCCATTAGGTGGGCTGCACCATTAAAGCCGAATTTAATTGTTAATTAATTAATATATTAATTCATATAATTAACATATTTAACATATTACTAATTCCCCGGTACTCCGGAACTCCTCCCGGATCATTCCCGTGACTCCGGAACTCCTTCCAGGACACTCCGAACACCTTCGGACTTTTTCGGAACCCTTTTGGTTTTCTCTTCTCTATTCTTCGGTAATTCCGACAAATCCAAAACGATCTCCTAGCGTCGTCAAACCATTAAGTGCGTTACCCTACGGTTTGGGAACACTCTAGACATGATCGAGACTCCTCTCCGATCAATGTCATCAGCGGGACCTGGATGCCCATAATGACCCCTGTGCATTCCACGAGTAAATTTGCTTGAACCTTAACATTTGTATCCTATTCCATTTCTGCCTCGATATTGAGTTTGTTCGAGATACGATCTTCAGTATCCTGATACTTAGTTCTACCTCGTTAGTGACAAAACACGTTTAACTCGTTCTCATGATCACATATCCTGTGACCTAGTCACATGTTTGCAAACTTCGATCTGATCTCACCGAGTGGGCCCTTTTAGTATCTCTCCGACCTTCGGATGCACAAATACCGCTCTCAATGCATACGCCTCAACCTATTCCTTCAGAAACCTGATAGAGACACCTTATGGTCACCCTGTTATGGTGTGACGGTTGATGCAGTCAAGGCAACCTTCAGAGATAGTGATTAAATATGATCTCATAGTCAAAGGATTAGGTTACTTTGTTTCTAATTATCACGATGCTGAACATTAATCACGTCATGATACTTAAGTTGGGTATGTCCATCACATCATTCACCCAATGATATGACTCCATTGTTAATTGACATAAATGTCACATGATCGCGAAACCTCGATCATCCATTGACCAATGGACTAGTTAAATAAAGGCTACTAGGGACCTGGTTTGTTTACGATACCACACGTGCATCAACGTTTCCGGTTGACACTGTTATAGCATGGCACGCAACTAATTATGAACATATATGAGATACGACAATAATACATTTATTATTCGCCTTTAGGGCATATCTCCTTCACCCACCGTGCTCTCGGACATGGAGGACCTCGTTTGGACCCACGACGCTTGTCAACACCACGACAAGAACATCTACCAGCCGGCTCAAACTCTACAAAACTATTACTCTCTTGTGTCCTTTCGCGCTCTAGGGGCTGGATGTCATCTGTCATTTTGCCACGACGGTGGGCGGATACCAGTACTTGATAGTCGCCATCAACAAATTCAACAAGTTGATGGAGGATGAGACCATCCGGGCGCAGACTGCGCAAGTGGCCATTAAATTCATCTGAAGGATTGTGAGTCGCTTTGGTGTGTCCAGCCACATCATAACGGACCTCGGATCCCAGTTCACGATTGGCTTGTTCAACGCCTACTGGAATGACATGGGAACAAAGATATGATACTGGAATATCGAGCACCTCCAGAAGAACCCTAAAAAACTTCTATCTGTAGGGCGAAAAGCAGCGGCAAAAGCTCGGAATCGCCACGCCACGAATGAGACTCCTGGAATCCCCACTTGTCAGAGCGTTGCCGGTTTGGTCCCGGGTGTAATCCGATGTACCCAGGGGGCTTCCCCATTTATCGATGAATAAAGATGAGTTGTTTCAACCCCGGTGCAATTTGTATCTTTTCGCTCGCGCTCCACGATGAGGGAGGAGCCAGATGTTATTGTGCAATAGGTGCGGTGCTCGTGGGGTGGAACCCATGGCCAGGCCACCCCGGGGTACGATCCCGGGCACGGCGGGTGGGCCTTGGGTTCTTAGCATCACGGTCCTTCCCGGGAAGAGGAGGGGAACCCAGCGACGAAAAGCTAAGCACTTACCCCCTTTATATACAACTAGCCAGGTGGCCCTCGCAAATGCGAGGGCGTCATCTTAAGCCCACTCAATGTATCCGAAAATGGTTCTAGAGACGTTAACCCTACTAATTTCTAAATGATATTATTTGCTCGCATAAATCAACAACAATTACAAACCATCGAACCTAGAATAGTGTATTGGACTACATCATGAAAACTGAATTTGATTACATCATGTAGAATACACTCAAAAGAGAAAGGTCTAGGTTATGTTTTATTTAAGATAATATCATTGTTTTTATATGGTTCATTTTAATCAATGGACGAATTATTATTGTTAATTCTCCAAAATACCATGTCGCCCTAGTCATCAACCCATGCAGGTGCACAGGCTAGTGATGTAAAATGAAATGAAGTATTGTGTTGTTTTGGGTAACAATATTTATGTGAACAATATAAAAATTTGCAAGGGCATCACATTAGCATATTGCACATGTCATGGATTTTATTTCAGAAAATTAATGCCTATTTGAAATATTTTTACAACATATTTAACTTGTTGCTTAATATTAAATGCAACATTTCCAAAAATACCATGTCACCATTTTGTAACGGAGATAAGTGGTATCTAGATTTTTTTACTTCCTTCCTACTGTTCCCAACTCTTCAATCCACGTGATCTATAAGCTCACTCACATGTATATGTTATATGCAGTCACATGACTACGCCGATTTAGATTGCTCATAATTAAAAGGAATATTGTCACCGATTACATAATTAATCTCTACTATTTCAAGGCACCACAAAATTCTTCTCAACATATCATTAACACTCCTTATTAGCGCCATAATTATGCCCAATACCTTAGGTCAATTATTTGACTCACCTATCTAAAAGGGCAAATGTCAAATAAAACTTAAGAAACATTGATCGTAATACACAAATACATCCATTGAACTCTTAAAGAACAATGATTATAAATTACACCTAAAGAAAAGTTTAAATTTCAGTTTATGTGTCATCCATACAAAATATTTTTTTAGATTTATCCAGTGCAGTGAACATTCTCAAAAGAAGAAAAATCCTAGGAACAAATATTCTTCAAAATACTTTCAGCACGAAGGGAATAGACATACATTGAGTTGTTATAAAATCAATCGGATAGGTTGACATTGATACTTCTACAATAGCAACACCATTTTCTCTAATTGCGAATCCTAACCTCTGTGGACATATTGCGCTTGATTTTCTATTTTCTGGTTGAGACCAACTGCGCTAGGATCTTATGAACGACCGTGATCAAATCCAATTGCGCGATTAACCCTGATAATATCATGCCAATGTTGATTAGCACAATATAATCTATCAGTCTAATTCTTAACCCTGATAATTCAACCATAGTGTATCCATCTAATTCTTCATGTTTCAGTACGGAGGTGGTCGGATTTTTCTTTTCTTGTCAGGGTGTGTCCTTGGCAGGACTACCCCCGCCACGACTTCTTTTATAGTGTTTGAAGTAAATGTCTCTTGTAATTTTTCTAAAGTTGTAACAAAGATTATTTTAACTTTCAATGTATGAAGTTAATTATATACATATTACCATATATGATTTTCGTATATGACGCAAATCAGGGGTGACATTTTGACAGTCAGGAGCATATGATTTTGGTTTATAAAATGCATATTAAACTTAATGTGAGATTTCAGAAAACTCGGACAAAAAGTTCTCGTGTACACGTCGAAGTTCTATATGCTCACAAAGTCGTCTCACGGAAAACCGATATTTTTTTGTATCATGTGTAAAAAAGACAAAAATTCGGAGCTAAATTTTTGTTCACGAAACATTTTTTTGTCTTTTTTATACATGCCTAAAAAAATGTCAGTTTCCCAGAAACTTGGCGTGCGTACATAGAGTGTTCAACGATATGCGTAATTTTTTTTTCAGAATTCTTTGGCATTTTATAATATGTTTTCTGTCGGCAAATGCATACACACCAATATCCAAATTAAATATTCTAGGCAAATCGTTTTACATTTAAAGCCTTACAGGTCGCCACCATATTCTACTATAGTAATATTGTTCTAACACGTACATGTGCTAGCTAGTAATAGCTGGTCGTACACGTTTGGAATGGATCAGTTTTTTTTTTGTCACTACCGATCAGGCCACGGGTATATGTATCCCGCTGGCCTCTATGGCCGTGACGTGACTCTCGATTTTTTAAAATCTGACTCCCGATTTCGTTGTACGTGTTGAAAATAACTTGTTTGTACCCGGTTAACATTGTACGTAATTTATCTATCTTTTAATCTCAACCGTCACTATGAAAATCAACGGATTATATATTTCTAACCTATGTGGATTAATGTGGTACCTCTAAAACCTCCATCATTTTGCTTTTAGTATATAATAGATGCTTCGGGGAGGAGCCTTTCTCTCTGCATGGCTAGCATGTGAGACATGCATTTAGAAGGAGAAGGTCGGTCCTCATGAACTGGTATGGGCTTTGCCCAAAGGTTTACGTTTAGGGCCGTCCCCCTTAGAACGGAGTGATCGATAGATGGTGTCCTGTCCCGTGAGAACGCATTTGGATCTGATCAGACACTCCACTGTCTGGCATGAACACGTGTCTCGGAGGTCCCCCGGAAACACAACGTGAACGAAACATGCAACTAGGAAGGTGCATCACCTTGGAAGGCAAAATACCGGGAAGTTACGTGGATTTCAAAGTTCACACCTTAACAACGCTATTGCAAGAACTGTTCAGGAGGCATGGCATGCCCAAAATGCAGGTGGTGCAGTTGCACGAGGCCGGGCTCGAGGGCTTGGAGTAGCCTCGAGCCGCGCTGCTACTCTGAGTCCGACCCCGGGACGTGCTCGTCGCCGCTGCTCTCGCTTGGATACAGGCCAGGCTCGGGGCTTGGAGTAGCCCCGAGCGTGGAAGGTGTGGTCAACGCCACAGATACCTATACGGCGACCAGGACATATCACCTCGGCAGGAGGGACACCTGCACTCCCAAGAGAAGGTTGAAAGTGCATGTGTTGCCCCATGTGTGGTTTTGGTAATTAATGACAATCCTTATGGACTAATGTTTGCATTGAGATATTCTTATAGATCTTGTCCATAGGAAATGATTGGAGTTCATGTTGAGCTTATTGCAAGCATGGCTTGGAAAAGAAGATTGAGGGAACATTCATGTTTATCTCCAAGCCATCCTATATGTCAAGAGAAGAAGATGAAGTGCAAGTTCAATATGATCAATCTCGGAAAATATCATTTGATTGAAACTTGCAACGGATACATGAAGACGGAGCTAAACGAGACTCTCCCATAATGGGGTATGGGGGAGTATTTGGAGAAGTCTTCATCAAGCATTTGCTAGCAAGCATGATCAAGAAAGGTGTTTCAACTTGAGAGAGTCAAGATCGTCACCATCTAACTCAAGTGGAATGCGCAAGGCAAATGTATGATCTTGATAGGGTTTCTATTTTACCGGTCCCATGTATTTCGGAGACCGGGTTATAGGATAGATACCGTACTATCAAGAGGGGCTCTCAAGTGAGTAACTCGATCGCATCTTTGTGGAGAGATCAAACCTTTGCATTCTTAGCATATCATATTTCTTGGTTCTTATTTGGCTTTTATCCATGTGAGGTTTTAGAGCTTGTGTTCATCTCCATACCAAGCTCTAGTTCATCAAAAACGGATTTCATATGATTATCTTGTTGCGTTTTTGATGTTGGAGGTTTTATCGGTTTGCTTTTTATAGAGAGGTTTTACCTTTCTTCATTTGGTTTTATCCTCCCTTGTTGTACTATGATGTTTCTCTGCATGCTCTTGTAGAGCTCGTCGTTGTGATTCCAACGAGCCCAAGATCATCGAAAACGGAGTTCGGATGCCCAAGATATTGCCGTTTTCGTTTTGGTGTTTCAGCAGTTTTCTGAGGGGCGGAAGTTCCGGATTTTAGGCCGGAAATTCCGGGAAATTTCCGGCAAAAGTTTTGGCCCAAGTCCTGTACCGCTTTTTAGCCTTTTTTCTGGGGTCCGGAAGTTCTGGGCCGGAAGTTCCGGCCTTGGGACCGGAAGCTCCGGCCCTGGAACCGGAAGTTCCGGGTTAAGTTCTGCTGGAGCGCCTTGTCCAACGGGCAGATTTCCGGGAGGGGTATAAAAACCCCTCCACCTTCCTCCAGCAGCTAAGCTTTCCAGTTTCTCTCTCCTCCATTGTTGAAAACTTCTCCAAGCTAGATCTCCCAATCCCTCCAACCAAACTTGTTGATCTTTGGAGGATTGAAGGAGAAGGCCCCGATCTACATTTCCACCGATCCATTTCTCCTCTAAGTGAGGGGAACCTAGTAGATCTTGTTCTTGGAGTTCTTGGTGTTTCTCCTCCATTGTTCTTCCTCTCTTATTCCCCCATAAGCATTTGTTACTTTGTTGGAATTTGAGAGTGAAGGACTTGAACAATTCTTGTGTTCTTGCCATTGCATTTTGTTGCATCGGGTTGCTCTCTCCACGAGGATTCGTGGAAGTGAAAGTTCGTGAGCTTGTTACTCTTGAGTCGTTGGACCCTAGACGGTGTTCGGGTGACCTTTTGTGGTCAAGGCCTTTTGTGGCTAGTTGGGACCTTTTGTGGTCCACTTGGGAGCTCCCAATCCTTTTTGGGTTGTGCCTCAAGATTGTTGTAAGGACTCGATTTCCGCCCAAAAGGAAATCAATAGTGGAAGGTGAACCGAGCTTTTGTGCGAGGTTCATCGGAGAATAGGGTGAGGCCTTTTGTGGCATCTTGAGTTTGAAACTCACACCCCTCCAACGAGACGTACTCCCCTAAAAAGGAGGAACTCGGGAATACATCGTCGTCTCCGCATGCCTCGGTTATTTCTATACCCGAGCTCTTTACTTATGCAATTTACATTGTGATAGCCTTCGTGCTTGAATTCTTATACTTGCTATCACCTTGTTGCTTGTCTTGCTTAGCATAAGTTGTTGGTGCACATAGGTGAACCTAGTATATTTAGGTTGTGCTTGTTAAATTAAAACACCTAGTTTTATTCCGCATTTATCAAGCCTAAACCGGAAAAGTTTTAATCGCCTATTCACCCCCCCTCTAGGCGACATCCTTGTCCTTTCAATTGGTATCAGAGCCTCTCTCTTTTTGGGCTTTACCGCCTAGAGAGTAAAGATGTCGTTTAGAGAATTAGTGCACGATCCCACTTTTAAATTCGATGGCACAAATTATGATGTATGGAAAATTCGCATGCTTAATCTTTTTAGGGCCATGGGTCCAAATTATATCATGAGTATTGTAGATGTGGGTTTTTCTCCTCCAAAGGATTCCCAAGAATTATCTTTAGAGGATGAGGAAAACTCTCATCTCGATACTCAAGTATCTAATGGCCTTATATGTGTTTTGAGCGATGTAGTTCTTGCTTCAATCATGCCTTTCCGGAACGCTCATGAGCTTTGGACCAAGCTTCAAGATAAATATGAAGTGTCCAACATTATTGAGGATGATTGTTCTCCCTCCACCTCCGGCCGTGATGAGCTCACTTATTCTTCCACTTCACCAACATGTGATTTGTCACAAGGTAATGATATGGTGAGTGGTGATAGAAATTGCATTGTTGATGGTGAATATTCTATTGACTATACTTCATCTCTATCTCATTGCAATGTTCTATCTTTGGACTTAAACTCTTCTAGCACCTCAAATGTCTTACATGCTAGTGTTGATAGTCCTTGCATATCATGTAATAGTTGCTTAACTAAATCTCATGATGATATGCTCTCTATGTCTTGTTGTCATGAAAATAATGTTCCATATCCTCTAGTACTTGTGTCTAACAATGTAGAGGAATCCCAACATTTGTTGGAACAAGACATGGATCTCAATGGTGCTTCAAGCTATTCTTCATCATCATCGTCCATTTCTCACTTTTGCCTTATGGCTAGGATTCAAAGGTATCTTCACCTTTGGAACCCTCTACACCTTGTGATGATGAGATGAGGATTATTATGGATTAAAAGAGAATGATATTGACTCCTTAAAGAGAAGAGTGAGATGGTATTTGGTGCTCTCCCTAAAGGTAGTCAAGCTTGCTCTTACTTGTGTGAAATTTTGACTTTTGCTATTAAGTGCAAGGATATCATTGAAGAAAAGGGAAGGATTGAAAGAGAGGATGCTATGGAAAAAGCATCCTTAGAAAATGCCTTGAGGAAGAGCATGAGCTTCGAGTGTCTCTTGAGGAGAAACTTGAATCTCTTGATGAATCAAATGATCTAATTATTGCTAAAATCATTAAGGAAAGAGATCATGCTATTGCTAAATATAAAGTGCTTAAAAAGGAAAAGTTGAATTTGGTGTTGGCAATGCTAGACTAATTGAGGATGTAGAGAGACTTGACAAAGCTCATAAGGCTTTGGAAAGTGAACACTCTCTCCTTACCAAGTCTCATGATCAACTCCAAACTCAACTATCTAAAATTGATATGCCTAGCTCTCTACTTCCTCTTGTAATCATGCTAATATTATTGAGGAAAATGCTAGGTTGAATGATGAGCTTGCCAAGTTGTCTTCTTCCATTTCTAAATTAATGATGCTTGTGCTACTAACTCACTTTGTGAAGCATCTATTTTGAAGGAGAATGTTGAGCTAAGGGCTCAACTTGAGTTGCTAACTAGCAAGTATGGGAAATTGGAAGAAAGTCATGAAAAGCTCTCTAGCTCTAATGAGGATCTTCTAGCATCCCATGCTAGGCTAAAGTTAGCTCATGAGGCTATCACTACAAAGGTAACATCTTGTGAGCCTCATGTGGACAAAGGCACAACTTCTACTAAAAATGCTATATTGCCTTGTGCTAGTCCTAGTAATTCTACATCACATACTATTGCTAAATCTTGTGATGAATTACTTTCCTTGCCTTGTTGCTCTAACAATGAAGCATCTACTTCCTCTAGTATTTGTGTTGATACTAACCATGTAGAGGAATTAAAAGAGCTCAAGGCCCAAGTCACTTCTTTGAAGAAAGACTTGGAAAAGCGTCATGTTGGGATTCTACACTTGACAATATGTTGAGTGTTCAAAGACGCCCCAATGACAAGAGTGGACTTGGATTCAACTCCAATAACAAGAACAAGTCCAAGTATAACAAGAAGAAAAAGGGCCAAGAACAAGTCAAAGATTCGGCCAAGATTGTTTGCTTCAAGTGCAAAGTTGAAGGGCACCATGTTAGATCTTGCCCTTTGAAGAAGAAGTCCCTTAGTGAGAAGCAACAAGGGAAGAGGCCTCAAGCTCAAACTCAAGTTCCTCAAGTTGAAGAACGGCCACTTCCAAGAAGAATCAAGCTATTCCTCCTCAAGTTGAGATTCAACTAAGAAGAAGGGAAAAAGCCAATGTTGCTACTTATGCCGTGAGAAGGGCCACTTTGCTTCTTCATGCACTAATGGTACCTTATCCAACCCCATTATAATTGATGATGTTTATTCTCTTCGGAAGGATAAGGTTGGCAATGTGTTTGCCAAATATGTTGGTACTCAAAGTGGTGTCAAGAAAAGAACCATTTGGGTTGCCAAGCCTATTGTGACTAACCTCTTAGGACCCAACTTGGTTGGGGACCAACAAGCTAAAACTTGATCAATAGGTGTTGTTGAGGGCATTGGAGACTTGGCTACATCATGAAGAATTAAGGGATCTTCATCAATTATATTCTCTCAAGCAAGTCATTTGGATTATATTGTTCTATCTCATATCCAATGTTCCTCCTTGCGGTAACTTTGCTTAATCATATATCATTGAAAGTTGCTTGCACCCTTGCATGTGTTTGGTTTTGTACCTTGCTAGTGTTTGTATGTGTTGTGCTCTCTACTTACTTATCTTGAGAAATCAAGTATGTGTATGTTGGTTTGCACACCATTTACTTGTTTTGAGCCTTATTGCTTTTATTTGATATCTTATCTTGTTGGCTCTCTTTGAGAGATTAATGGACTATCCCATTTTGGGAGAGTGATATGCTTCGTGCACTTCACAATCCTAAAAATGTGTGTACATGAGGAATACCACTTAGTGATGATATCAATATTATCTATTCTCTATGTGGTATGTCATGCTCATGAGAAATTCAAATTCTATAATGTCCATTAATTTCTCTAGTTGGTTGTTTGCCTCTTGTTTAAAAGAAATGGATTATCACATTATGGGGAGTAATAAGCTTTGTGCATATTACAAGCCTAGAAAATGTGAACATGTGAGGTTTGCCACCTAGAATTGATATTCTTCTTTATCTTGTTCCTATGTGGCATGTTGCTCAAACAAGTTCCATATTTGCTTAATTGCTTCTTGTCTCTCATCTTTTGGTATCTTGTTTGTGAGAGAGTTTCTTGGTGCTTTGCATGATCGTTGATTAATTGAAGCCATCAAGAATCTCTATCTAAGCATGTTTTTCATTTCCTATCTTTTGCCTCATGCTTATGTTTTGTGAATATGATCTTGAATATATCTTTGCAATCCACCACCGAGAAATATCTCCATACATTACTTGTCTTTTGACAAGTGATAATCATATTTGTGGTAAATATATTGATCATATTTACATTGGCTCTTGCTCGAAATTTGCCTTTGTTTTGATCTAACTCATTTATTGTTTCCTTCTATCTTTTTGGATCCCTTGTGCTCTACTCATATTTTTTTATGCTTTCTTGAGATAGGAAAAGCAATGATCCCATTCTTGTGCATTGACATTCAAAGTCATACTTCTAGATAATGCACTATTCCCGGGGAAGCTATCCTACATTGAGTAGAACACCATTCTTTAAATTGGTTTTGTATCTTATGCTCTTTCTTGAACATGACTAGTGTTTGTATAAAATATATGGAGAGTGATGACCCCATTTGTGTGCATTTTGTATTCAAATGCAAGATCATAAATAATGCACAAATCTTGGGGGAGCTATCCTATATGTTTTAGAACACTATTTGTTTTCAATTGGTTTTTAATCCCGATGATATGTCTCTTTGGAAGACAAGCATTTTTCGTCTTGGTACTTTGTGCCATCATGAAAAGTGTAGAGGGTTTGATTCATTCCTTGAACCTATTTTCATTTGGTATGTTTTTCAACTTGGTACCTTCAATCATGTGTTGATTTGGGTCTTTGATATAATTTGGGCAATTCGTTTTCTTGTCACACTTGGGTGTGCCTTCTTGGTTTAATTGGTGTTGTGTCCAAATTGTATTTCATTTGGATCTTGAAAGTCTTGTGCATGCATATTTATTAAATGTATATCCTTTGGCATGCCTACTTTTGTTGATCCAATATATAGGATAAACTCCATCAAATCCTAAATGGCTAAGATGTGCATGAAATTCAATTTCATATCATATGCACATATTTATATGGAGTTTGTCCTATGTATTGTAGTTGCTCTAACTACTATGGACCCAATGAGTGTGGGTACCATGGTGTATTTGAATGTGTTTTAGGTACACTCGAGATGCATTGGAAGCTTGTCTCATTTACAAGGAAGGTGTTATCATCATACGCTTATTGGAGCCAAGCTCGGATGATCGCGAACTCTTATCTTCTACATCAACAATGCTATCTCGGTAACAAGTATCTACCTCATGGATACATTTCTAGCTTTCAACCTTGTGTAGGTTGTATCTTGGTATGAATTTCCTTTATGCGATACTTGTTATCTTTCTCGGAGCATCCCTTTTATCACCTTATCTCTTGTGGATACTTTTGATGCTATGATGAGTGTGTGTTGGAAGTTCATCTATATTCCTTAAAGATAAAATTGGGCTTTGTGCTATGCTTTTAAGCAAAGATCTTATTGGTGTATTTATGACTTCCTCTTGGATATCATGATCTTTACCTTTGTACCTATTTTGTGTGTACATGTTTATTTGTGGACTTATATCTTCATGATTGGTGTCTACTTAGAAACTTATCCACATGAGAATAGTTACATCTTTAATTGGTATTCCAATTCTTTAGTGACCACCTCTTATTGCTTTTAATTATTTTGTGGTTTCTAAAAGGCACAAACTTTGTTTTTTTTGTTATGCTTTTGCATCTTAATAAGCTTGTGAACCTATTTGCTATATCTTCTTTGGTTTGTGTGTATGGGAAAGACATGCTATGCACTATGTGCCACTTATATTGAAAGACTATGTTGATGCTTTGGCTCAACCTTGTATTAGTCTCCAAAAATGTCTTTCTATGTCACACCATCTATTTCGTTGCAAGTTGTATTGCTTATTTTCCCATTTATGTTCTCTTGCACGTGTTTGTGTTCTACATTATCTAGAAGGGAGTGAGGATTCCATGTTGTGCACACTATATTGAAAAGCAAATCCTACTTTGTGCACGTACCTTGGGGAGTTCCTCTTGATTTTTCGAACACTTGGTTGATCGTATCATAATATCTTTTTATGTTCGATTGTTTTTCGGATCCTTTGATTGGTTATTACTTCTTTTGTCGAAGTTTCTTTCAATTTTTTTTCTTTTGCAATCTTTGGATCCTCAATATAGTTTGATCTCCTTCCCAACTATTCGTCATTGGATATGTGCATTTGATTTCACTCATATTATGAGAAATGCACACAATATGGGGGAGCTCTTACTATATTGGCCTTCTAAGTTTTTCTTCCCATTTCGGCAATCGATGCCAATGGGGGAGAAGTTTAGAGGGTTTAAGAGAATTTGGTTTTATGTTTTAGTTTCATCCTTGCTCTTTGTGTTGCATGGTTGCTTATTATTCATTATATAAACCCTCGTAAAAGGGATTGTCATCAATTACCAAAATGGGGGAGATTGAAAGTGCATGTGTTGCCCCATGTGTGGTTTTGGTAATTAATGACAATCCTTATGGACTAATGTTTGCATTGAGATATTCTTGTAGATCTTGTTCATAGGAAATGATTTGAGTTCATGTTGAGCTTATTGCAAGCATGGCTTGGAAAAGAAGATTGAGGGAACATTCATGTTTATCTCCAAGCCATCCTATATGTCAAGAGAAGAAGATGAAGTGCAAGTTCAATATGATCCATCTCGGAAGATATCATTTGATTGAAACTTGCAATGGATACATGAAGACGGAGCTAAACGAGACTCTCCCATAATGGGGTATGGGGGAGTATTTGGAGAAGTCTTCATCAAGAATTTGCTAGCAAGCATGATCAAGAAAGGTGTTTCAACTTGAGAGAGTCAAGATCGTCACCATATAACTCAAGTGGAATGCGCAAGTCAAATGTATGATCTTGATAGGGTTTCTATTTTACCGGTCCCATGTATTTCGGAGACCGGGTTATAGGATAGATACCGTACTATCAAGAGGGGCTCTCAAGTGAGTAACTCGATCGCATCTTTGTGGAGAGCTCAAACCTTTGCATTCTTAGCATATCATCTTTCTTGGTTCTTATTTGGCTTTTATCCATGTGAGGTTTTAGAGCTTGTGTTCATCTCCATACCAAGCTCTAGTTCATCAAAAACGGATTTCATATGATTATCTTGTTGCGTTTTTTATGTTGGAGGTTTTATCGGTTTGCTTTTTATAGAGAGGTTTTACCTTTCTTCATTTGGTTTTATCCTCCCTTGTTGTACTATGATGTTTCTCTGCATGATCTTGTAGAGCTCGTCGTTGTGATTCCAACGAGCCCAAGATCATCGAAAACGGAGTTCGGATGCCCAAGATATTGCCGTTTTCGTTTTGGTGTTTCTGCAGTTTTCTGAGGGGCGGAAGTTCCGGATTTTACGCCGGAAATTCCGGCCCTCCGGAAGTTCCGGGCAAATTTCTGGCAAAAGTTTCGGCTCAAGTCCAGTACCGCTTTTTAGCCTTTTTTCTGGGGTCCGGAAGTTCTGGGCCGGAAGTTCCGGCCCTGGGACCGGAAGCTCCGGCCCTGGAACCGGAAGTTCCGGGTTAAGTTCTGCTGGAGCGCCTTGTCCAATGGGCAGATTTCTGGGAGGGGTATAAAAACCCCTCCACCTTCCTCCAGCAGCTAAGCTTTCCAGTTTCTCTCTCCTCCATTGTTGAAAGCTTCCCCAAGCTAGATCTCCCAATCCCTCCAACCAAACTTGTTCATCTTTGGAGGATTGAAAGAGAAGGCCCCGATCTACATTTCCACCGATCCATTTCTCCTCTAAGTGAGGGGAACCTAGTAGATCTTGTTCTTGGAGTTCTTGGTGTTTCTCCTCCATTGTTCTTCCTCTCTTATTCCCCATAAGTATTTGTTACTTTGTTGGAATTTGAGAGTGAAGGACTTGAGCACTTCTTGTGTTCTTGCCATTGCATTTTGTTGCATCGGGTTGCTCTCTCCACGAGGATTCGTGGAAGTGAAAGTTCGTGAGCTTGTTACTCTTGAGTCGTTGGACCCTAGACGGTGTTCGGGTGACCTTTTGTGGTCAAGGCCTTTTGTGGCTATTTGGGACTTTTTGTGGTCCACTTGGGAGCTCCCAATCCTTTTGTGGGTTGTGCCTCAAGATTGTTGTAAGGGACTCGATTTCCGCCCAAAAGGAAATCAATAGTGGAAGGTGAACCGAGCTTTTGTGCGAGGTTCATCGGAGAATAGGGTGAGGCCTTTTGTGGCATCTTGAGTTTGAAACTCACACCCCTCCAACGAGACGTACTCCCCTAAAAAGGAGGAACTCGGGAATACATCGTCGTCTCCGCATGCCTCGGTTATTTCTATACCCGAGCTCTTTACTTATGCAATTTACATTGTGATAGCCTTCGCGCTTGAATTCTTATACCTTGCTATCACCTTGTTGCTTGTCTTGCTTAGCATAAGTTGTTGGTGCACATAGGTGAACCTAGTATATTTAGGTTGGATGCTTGTTAAATTAAAACACCTAGTTTTATTCCGCATTTATCAAGCCTAAACCGGAAAAGTTTTAATCGCCTATTCACCCCCCCTCTAGGCGACAACCTTGTCCTTTCAAAGGTCCAGGGAGAGACGTGGTCCCCGCCTTTTCCGGCCCCTACCTGCAACAGAGGTTGCTTGCCGGGCACGGCAAGCCCGGCAGGCTCGACAAGACAGGATATGTCGTCACATTAGCGCATGCGAGGCACGCAGCATGCAGGAAAACACTACGTTGGGCTGGCACCACCGCCCCCCGGTGCCACCTCGACGCTGTCGCGACACGCGCCCCTCCTAGGTGGCGCGCATGCGTGAATATCGTTGTGGTATCTATCGTATAAAAGGAGGGCCATGGTCGGTAGGGCGAGGGTAGAAAAACTGATGAAATACTAGCTACCCTCTCATCCGAAGAGCATCCAAGACTTAGCAGCGAGATGGAGTGAGCATCTCATGAAGCTGAGTGCTCGCCTTCCGACCCATTTCCGAGAAGAGAGACGAAGCGAGTTGGTCACCCTTTTGTAACCAGACACCACCTTGATAAATTCAGACAAGCATGACGTAGGGTGTTATGTGGCGACGCGGCCTGAACCTGGCTAAAAATCGTGTGTGCTCGAGTCTGTTCTCGGGAACCGAATTTGGAGCACCTTGCGCCATCCTAACAAAAAATAGGGGGTGCATCGCATTCCTTGTGTTTACGTTCCGACACGCGACAATTTCAACTTGGGGTCTCCGGTTCCGGACAATTAACAAGTGCAGAAAACTTGCAGATATGATCCAAAACATGAATTATATTCATGCAAACATAAAATGTTCAGATTTAAAATCATAGCACTCGTGCACTAGTGACAAGCATTAAGCATAACAAAGTCATAGCAACAATAATTCAAGAAAATAATGGATACTAGGCATCAAACCAAACTATCATAATGTAACAATTCATCATATCCCAATAAACACAACACCAATTACAACAGATAAATCTCAATCACGTAAGTCAGCTCATGAGATCATTGTATTGAAGCATGCGAGAC
Organism: Poa pratensis; assembly: GCA_947311845.1. Lineage (NCBI taxonomy): Eukaryota > Viridiplantae > Streptophyta > Magnoliopsida > Poales > Poaceae > Poa > Poa pratensis. The sequence goes on along the minus strand of CAMZMU010000020.1, from coordinate 65,636,579 downwards.
AAAATACCATCTAGCTACTGCTACGAACCCGTAGTCCATGCAGGAACTATTCCCATATCGTCATGGACGCAACATGGTGGATGAAGACGGATCCAGAGTTGGATCACCGTCCCGGCATGGCGGCAGGGTGCCAGAACAAGGCCCTGGAAACCCGAAATAGGGTTTCGGATGGTGGCAGCGCTCTGTATTGTTTCTGGAAAAATCCTCTGCGGATCATCGTTTTTAGGTCAATGGTGAATTTATAGGTGAAGACGCAACACAAGGGGATGGAGGAGGCGGCCTCGCGGGTGGGCCTCGCGACATCCCTTTGATCCACGAATGGGACCCGCGTGGGAGTTGTGGGTCTCCCCTGGGGTTGCCCTTTGGTCGACGGTCTTCTTTCTTGCAATAAAAAATCTCCATAAATTGGCGTCCCTTTCCGACGATATTTGTTTAACAGATTTTCTACATTCCAAAAATAGTAGAAAACAAGAACTGACACTTGGCATCTTGTCAATATGTTAGTCCAATAAAATGCCAAAAAGTTATATAAAATCACAATAAGAATGCGTAGTAATGAAATAAAAGTAGCATGAAATACTAAAAAATTATAGATACGTTTTGGACGTATCAGTTCATCGAAATCGAAAGTATGTATGAGAAAGTTATGTTGTTTCTCCGTCTGGTTGTTCTAGCATTCTGGGGCATTCCAGGTTTACCTCCGGGAGACCTGGTTCCAGCAGACTTTCGGACTTTCTCTGTCTAGCATCGACTAAATGACGGAAAGCTTCTGTGATGACTGAAGCCTACAAACTTTCGGATTATTTTCCCATCTGCACAAATGATTCTTCTTCCTCAAGAAGACTAAGTTTTGCCCTGGCCTGATCCATCATTCTTGACCTAAAAAAAGTTTCATTCCTCTCACTCCCTCCACTCAAACCTACATTTATTTGAAGGAAAATAGGGAGGAGATCTAGAGATGCACTCTACCTAGCACAATCCCCAAATCTTTCTTCTATGTGAAGAGAACCTTTTGGATCTAGATCTTGGAGCCATTTTTGACATCCTCCTTTGTTCCTCTCCTCTCTCATTTATCCATAGCATTTTATTGCTTTGGGTGAGATTTGAGAGAAAGAGAGAGAGAGAGATTTTGGCCTTTTTGTGTCCCTAATTTGCATTTGTTGCATTGGTCTGAGACATATATATTGATTGATTTGAGCGAGAGTTTAACAGCTTGTTACTCTCGGAGGTCACCACATACTAGAAGGTTTGGTGGTTGTTGGCTTGGTCACCTCTAGAGAAGAGAAGAGGAGAAGACGAACCAAGCAACGCAAGCTCAAGCTGAGGTGACCAAGCCAACAACCACCTTCTTTGGCAGTTCAGCGGCAGTGGTTTTGTCGGTTTTGGCGAGGTAGCCCTAGCTTTTGCCTTCGTTGGCCTTGTGTGCTCCCTCCATAGCTCAGGGTGAGCGCATTCCACTCCACGCCCGACAGTGTGGCGTCCTTCGAGTCAGCACGAGCGGGTAGCGATCCCTTTTCGGCGTTGGAAATGGATGGGCTGCAGCCCCCTAACATCGTGGTGCAGATTTCTGTTTGTTTTTCCTCAAGACAACAAGTGGACCCTTCGATCCTGCATTGTCTCATCCTGGGTGGCTTCACCAGAAGGGCCGTCGTCTCCCACCTGTGCTTTCATTTTCTCTATGTTTTGGGATGTGCCTTTCATCTCTATGTTCTGATTATCTCGCGAGATAGCGTGTGTCTATTCCGGAGTACAATACAGCTGCACACATCTGCGCCGCTCTCCGCGTGGGAACGGAGAACACCGGAAAAAGACCGATGCGGATGCGCGTCTGAGGTCCTATATTTTTTAGTTCGTCGAGATGAATGCACATGATGCACGGGACGCTAAACTCCACCTGCTGTGATACTGACACCCCGGCGCCTGACTTCTTTTAACTGATCTAAATCTGATCTGTGTGATGTAGATCAGATGCAACACCGAAAATAAAATAATATCCGAGACTTACGATTGGGTCGAGGAACAGATGAAGTTAAGTAGGAATAGGGGAGGGGAGATTTCATCGGGAAAGAAAGCATGGAGCCGCAACTGTCTCGGGCGCCCCTGGGTCTGGTCTTCTTCCTACTCTGCTTCTTCCCCGCTCTCTCTCGTTTCGTTTCCACGACGGAGGCGGCTCCGACGCTGGTCACCAGTCTTCCAGGCTTCAACGGCGCCCTCCCGTTCCACCTTGAAACCGGGTACGCATTACTCCTGAACCATCGCAGGTTCATGGATGCATCGACCGCAGGTTCGTTCGGTTACCAGCTGCTTGCTTCCGTGGGCAGGTACGTGACCGTGGACGAGGAGAACGGCGCAGAGCTGTTCTACTATTTCATCGAGTCGGAGGGTGACCCGCGGCGCGACCCGATCGTCCTCTGGCTCACCGGCGGCGACCGCTGCACCGTGCTCAGCGCGCTCTTCTTCGAGATAGGTAAGGCCAGCAGTTCCATGTCCGATCAGACTACCTTTTAGTTCCATAGCTAGCTAACTCCCTGATGCCCTGATCGGATAACCTCTGTTTCGTTCTGCCGGGTTCAGTATTCAGTAACGCAATTGCTTATGCAGGCCCGTTGAAATTGATCGTCGAGCCCTACGATCAGAATGGGACGGTGCCACGCCTGCGGTACCATCCCTACTCATGGACCAAGGTTGCGAGTGTCCTGTTCGTCGACTCGCCCGTCGGCGCCGGGTTTTCCTTCTCCCGGAATACAAAAGGCTATGACGTTGGAGAAGTCTCTTCTTCGCTGCAGCTCAAAAAGTTTCTCACCAAGGTACGTTAAGAGGAAATGTATAATGCTACTTTCTCCTTTTACCACGGCAAGATTGCTGCTGCTGCATTTTTCTGAAATTGGGCTGCCAGTAAGCTATCCTCATGTTGGTTCTTACCAAGTTACTAATTTGTGTTTTCATCTTCTGAATCAGTGGTTCGCTCAGCATCCAGATTACCTTGCAAATCCTTTCTACCTAGGAGGAGACTCGTACGCTGGAAAGCTGGTTCCATTCCTCGCACAGAAGATCTCAGAAGGTACTACATTACTATGGTGACTCGTTTAAGGTGCTTTGGAAAGGTCAGTAGTGAAATAGTCTATTCATGCTACTACACTATTCTGTTTAATTTCAGATATTGAAGCTGGATCGAGGCCCCTAATTAATCTTAAGGTACGCTAATATTCTCATAGATATCTAGAAACGGATTTAGGTTAATCTCTATCTGACCACAGATTGTGTTATGAACTTATGATACAAAAAAATTGATCAGGGCTATCTGGTAGGAAACCCGGCTACAGGCGAAAGCAATGATCGTGAATCGAGAGTTCCATTTCTTCATGGAATGGGAATCATTTCAGATCAGCTGTACGAGGTGATTAATTAGACTTGCTCCCAACTGTTGTTCAGTCACTCTCCTTCTAAAAAAGAAAGTGTTGTTCAATCATTGTTGACCTGAAGCTAACCACTAAAAGATTCCCCATATGAGGTTACTTAATTCTATGTAAATGTGCTTGCATGTGATCGATCTTAAGACGATAATGGAGCACTGTCAAGCGGGAGATGTGTTCAATCCCAAGAACGTGCTTTGCGTTCAAGCTATGGCCAAATTCAACCGAGTAAGGATAGAACTGATTCTGCTTGGACTTCCCAACTTTTCATTTTTGTATAAATTCAGTGAAAAATGGAGGATACTGATTTCCTCTCTCGACCATGCCATTCACCTGTATTTCATTTGTACGACAAAATTATTATTGATTCTGGTTGACATCTTAATACGTCATCTAGCTATTCTCGTAACAACTAATTGATGCTTCCCTGCAGTTGTATGATGAAATCTCCCATCCACACATTTTGTATAAGAAGTGCTCTTATGTGTCTCCCCGACCAAACGATCAGACCACAGAAAGAAAGATCCTGAAGGAGGAAAATGGAGTGCTGAAACGTCCACCACCCCGTCCTGCAATGGATTGCCAAGTAAGTCCATCTTAATTTACTCCACTGATAAAAACAATTAAAGTCCTTTTGCGTAAGGCAAATTGTCAAACCAAAATCAAAAGTCTGCCATTAGCTGTAGGGACCTGATTACAACCAGATGTGTCATTTGTTCATTACACGCTCTTGGTATTGAGAAACAAAACATAGGGATCAAACAGGTCCACGGTTTGTATATAGAGTTGGCAAGTCCTCTGTACATTGTATAAGTAGGCAGGATTAATGTTTGGAGTCGGCCATTTATACGTCATATTAGGTCAGTGAGAATCAACGCTAGTATTACGATATCTATAAATAAGGAAGCGAAATACTGGCGAACTAAGATTCGGATTGCAAACTGTTCAGAAAGTGGAGTTATGGGACGGATGGTTGGTTATCGATATTAAATCGGTACAACTGTAGGAGGCTTAACTTTATGAAAATGTCTCGGTTACAGGCCACTAAAAATCAAAGCCCGCAGTATCCACGGCCGTGCCATTTAGGTACAATTATTAACATTGATCGGTTGATTTTTGTCGATTAATAAAATAATCAATCAGTGTGACATGACCAGATAATATTAGGCATACTTATAAAAAACGATATCCTTAACCATGCACATCCAGTGATCTCTAGAATATGTGGATTGCCCACGTTTTCATCAGTTTGGACCTTTGGTTCTTAATGGTTATTGCATGAGACTTGACATGGTATTAGATCATAGGTCTTGGATTCTAGTCTCAGCTTGGCAATTTAATAAATGTTTGCTCTTTCTCCCTTTATGTCCTTCTTGAGTCATCCGAGAGATTATTTTGTTCAGGTGTATGCCACGCCGAGTCACACGTGAGACGGGTGTTACATTATATTTGAATTGTCCATGTGGTTTCCATTAGTTCGGACTTTTGGTTCTAGTGATTGGTGCATGAACCTTGACAGTATTATCTGCGATCTCTTTAGGTACACTTATCAAGTTCAACCGGTTGTTATCTAATTGAGTACAATTAGGATTTGCATTTTGTTTATTGCAATATAATATATCAGTTTTTTTTTTAGAAAAGGGGCAGTCCCAGCCTCCGCATCGATTTGATGCATGCGGCTTTTATTGATTATTAAAAAGAGTCGGAATATCTTACAGACTTATTACATCACGGGTCACACAAAGTTGTGACATGAATCAGCCATCTAAAAATAATATATCAGTTATGATCTCCTTTTTGTAAACTGCAAGATTAACCCTCCTGGTCTCTACACAATATATTACAAGGTTCAACAAGGATCCCAAAACAAAAGCTAAAACAGCAACAAGGCAGGCACCAACACAGACTGAGAATTTCGGTATTAAAAAGACTACTTTTGAACTGCCAACTATGTTAAGACATAAATCCCTTTGAAATTTTCTCAAACTTGTTCCCACCCGCCATCGTGTGTTTTGGATGGTATAAACCTCAAATTATCCATGATCATAACTAGCTGATTAACAAGAACATAGCCAATAAAGGGTTGGAACACTCACAAAATGGTCATTTATCTATAAACTTCATTGCTAAAAACACACAACTCACTGAGGAAACAACGAACAAGGGGTAACTTAAAATTGAACCACAAACCAATTCGAGCATGTAAATTAAAATCAAGATAAAGGTATTGTATAGTCTCGTGATTATTACAAAAAAACGCAAAGCTTGATATTGCTACATTTCCGTTTCGCTAAGTTATATTTATTTAAAAGAACCCCTCTAAAAAGGTGTAGGAAAATCTTGACCTTCAAAGGGCTCCCCTAACTTCCAGATGTGCCTACTATGACAACGAATTGCGGTGTAACCAAAGCCTTTTATTTATAGGGTGCTAACTGTAACAGTCCTAGATTGATGACTATCCTATGTAAGCTCATATTTCTCGGCATTGTGATGCAGAATATGATTTTTGACATAATAGAATCCACGTTATGAACATAAGCCCAACAATCAGTTGCCGAAAAGCGATATTGGATTGGACATTTGTGATCTTTGCATTTGTAATTGCAAAGATATACCGTCCCTCGTCTGTTTAGGTTTAGTTATTAACATCTATCATTTGGTGTTGTGTTTTGTCTGAAAATTTCAAGCATCTCTATTTTTTCTACCATGTTTTGCTTTCTGTATTGAATAATACTAATTGAAAACATAGCAAGGCTTTAACTTTGAGAAATCCCAAATAGAATAAGGAAGCTCATTAAAAATAGTTTCTGAATCATGTTGATTTTTTCCATCTACAGACCTATGGTAACTACCTGTCATATTTTTGGGCTAACAACAACATCACTAGGGAAACCCTGGGGATCAAGAAGGTGAACTTTCGATTTTCTTGTTAGGGAAAAAATCTCGTGATATATTTATTTCCAAAGTTATAACTGCTCTTATATATCTCGACATGCCGGTATCTTAGGGGAGCAAGGATGAATGGGTGAGGTGCCACGATGGAGATCTACCTTATTCTCAGGAAATCAAGAGCAGCATAAAGTACCACCATAATATGACAACAAAAGGTTATCGTGCCTTGGTATACAGGTAAATTCTAGTAAAATTTAAATAGTCCTATAACAAAATTTTACTTTAGTACTGGAAGGTTGATATGTTATGTATGCAAGCGACAGTTCTGCAAAGTTCAATTAGTAAAGCAGTACAATAGGAAATGCTTTGGTCCATCTCCAAATATCACGATGCCATATATTGATTTTCCAACCTCTCATCAATCTTTCCTTCTATAGTGGAGACCATGATGCTGTTATACCATTTCTGGGTACACAGTCTTGGGTGCGATCACTCAAATTTCCAATTATGGATGAATGGAGAGCTTGGCATCTTGATGGACAATCCGCTGGGTGAGATCACTTGTTGCTTTATTAGTTTCATTGCTGGTTTCTGCATTTTTTTTCATTAGAGTATATAAACTTCTTTGTGTAATTACACTTATGTTTGGAAATATAATTTATTTGCAGATTCACCATAACATACACAAATAACCTGACATTCGCTACCATAAAGGTAACACGATATCAATCTTCTTTTCTGAGACCACTAGAAGTTGAAATCCTAAAATTGTCTCACGTGAGATTCACGATTGTTACAGACCATTCCGTTGGACATTATGCGTTGACAATTCAAAATACCAGAGTTGCATATATAATGTACTATATAATTGCACGTTAGATACAATAATTCTCCTAATGCATATTTCTTAATTTAAATATAGGGCGGTGGACACACTGCTCCAGAATTCCAACCAAAGAGATGTCTCGCAATGTTCAGCCGTTGGATTTCCGGTGAACCACTTTGATTAATGTGTGTGATTCACTGAATTCCACATACATAATGTTTGGATGTATAAAAAGAATAGTCAGAGGGTATGAGTTCTATTGTTTCACATTTCGCGTAATCCAATACTCGTGGTATAAACCTTGAAACGGAATGATGATAGTTTACATGCTCAGTGGATCTGGGGCTTAATGCCAGGGTACCTCAGAGCTATGATTTATTTGTAAATGGAAGGACTTGATGGCCTATTTTTTCTTGCATTACTATTTTATTCATATGGGGAATTCATCTCAATGTATTCTTACAAATGGTTGACAAATGTAAGCTCATTGAAAGAGCATGGTGCCCCCATGTGTGGTTTTGTTAATTAATGACAATCTTTATGGACTAATAGTTGCATTGAGTTATACTTGTAGAGTTTTTTCATATGCAATGTTTGTAAGCATATGTTGGTTTCAAGGTTGAAAGAAAAAGATTAAGTGTTTAGCAAGATGTTCGATGTGTGATCCGAATAATGGCCATTATAATCTTGAGCATAATGAAGAAAGAAGGAAATATACAATGTTGATCAATGTTGATCAACGCACAAAGCTAGAAGATGTACCTAGTGGGATCAAGGAATTCCAGGGTATGGCAACTATATGTCCATATGGCTTTGTGAACTAACCCATGATATGTGTGTGTGTGGTATTTCTATGTGGGGTTAGATATCTTTGTATAGACCTGCATCAAAAGAAAGATTTCGTAAAGCCCATGGAGGATGATGTCATGTTGGTGATCGTCATCAAGTTGGAGAAGTGCCAGTTCAAGAGAAACATCTCGAAGAGACCATTTGCTTGAAACTTACCACCCTCTTGGAGATAATGGTCAATTGAAGATATGTCTAAGAGAGGCTCTCCCGTATTGGTGTATGGGGGAGCAACATGGGAGTCTTCACCAAACGAAGCGCAATCAAGAAAGGTGGTGTATCTTCAGGAGATATCATCGTCATCTAGCTCAAGTAGATTATGTGCAAGGCAAAGGTTGATCATGATAGGGTTTATATTTTACTGGTCTCGTGGTGTTAGTTGGGGGACCGTGTTACATGATAGATAACCGTATTATCAAGAGGGGCTCTCGAGTGAGTTGCTTTAGCGTATCCTGAAGAGTTCAAGCCTTTACATACTTGACATCATATTTCTTGATTCTTATTTGGCTTTTCTCTGTATTGGGTTTTGGGGTTTGTCGTGATCTTCATAACAAGCTCAAGTTTATCAAAAACGTATTTCATATGAAAAACTTGTTGGGTTTGTATGATGATCGTTTTGCCGGTTCTTTGCTTAGAGAGGTTTCACCTCTCTCCTTTCATGGTATTTTTCCTCTTTCTGGTTCATCATATTTCCAACCATCTCAAAAGTATTTGATGTGTCTGATTCGCCTAACTAAGTTATAAATTCATATCTTGGGTTTTATATAGTTTAAGTTTAACTCGATGAATCAATACTTGATCTAGTGTTTATTCCATTTTTTACCAAGGAACAACTTGAGTCCATGGTAAAAAAATAATGGTTCATGGTAATTATTTATTCTTCCTTTTTTTTTCACGGACCAACCATCAAAACTACGCACAATTACCATCAAAGCTATTGCATCATTAAGCCGCGTTGCTCTAAAAGATGCAGCAGTGTATGTTCTACAGCTGATCCAAGATGGATTTGCAGTAGATATACGGTGTGGTATTGTTGGGGAGCAGGCTGCGACTCTCGGAGCGTGGGCGTCTTCGCAGCGGGCGCCAAGCCCCTTATTGTGCCGTTGAGTTGTTAATTTCTTTATTTTGTATCTCATTACTTAAAATATTTACATTAAAAAATATTGACTTGTTTAAATTTACCAGCCTTTCTGTTTTGCTTGCTGCCACTGAAGTACTGAAAGGTACACCAGAACCCACACGTAAGATTTCATCCTTCAGTTTTCAGTTTAGGGCTTGCATTTTCGTTCTGGCTCCTAATTTGGGATGTGTTTGTCATTTTATTAATTCTGATTGTTGTATTTTGTAGGGCCCTTCTCTCCTACTGATGTTGAAAGATCACACTATTTTCTAGCGGTTATGTTACTTTGGCGGATATTATATGTTCCTTGTACCATTATTTTGATCACCATGAGTATTCCTAATGTTGTGCTTAGACATGTGCAATATCTGCGTAAACAAGGCCATGTCGTCGATGTTATCAAAACTTCATCAGGCTACCGTGGCTGTTAATTCAGCATGTAATCTCGGTCCTCTGCAGGTGTCCTGAAATTGTCTCCTGTTTAAGCTACCTGGTATTAAAATGTTAATTAATTGCTTCATTGTTGGAAAATTTCACGGGGTGTGAGATCCCAAGGGTCAGTCGGCAAGATTCTCTATATATTCGGATAGATGTCTGAACTGCTATAGTACAACTCTGCTAATTTTTCAGTCGATTAACTTAGTCTCCGAGCTTCCGAAAATAAATTTCTTCCTGGATGCTAGGTCAGTTAAGATCAGCAACATCCTGAAATACTGTTTGATTATTAATTTCCTATCTTAACTAAAGCTAGCAGATCATTCATAGCAGCAATAGATGGAGTGTAACTTGGGTCTAACTTATTAAAAAAAAAGTAATCTGCTTGGTATAAGTAGTCCAAATGATGGCGCTAATGCTCGTGCATGTTTGCTTCAATTAAATTATACTTCCTCCGGTCCTAATTAAGTGTCGCTGAGAATCAACTGCACCAGTACAAAGTTATATACACTTTCCGACATATTTTCTGGATCGGAGGTAGTAGCTTTTTCAGATGTCTCAGTTTTCCTGCACACAAATTGGTGATGTTCCTTTCCTGTTGTTATTAGGTTCAGTATAGAGAAAGTTAAGTACAAGAAGGTTATGTCTACAGTGTGGGATGTTGGACAACAAAAAAGCTTAGGCCCTATTGGAGATATTTCTTCAATAATACAGATGGGTTAGTATTTGATGTCCTTGCATTCTACCAGCTCATGATTTCTTCCACAAGCAAATCGTTTGGTTTTAGACAAAGAAATTGAAGGCACGCTTCTGATTTTGATTGATGCAACGGTATGCTACGAGTGCTCGGATTTACTACATGTTCTGCCTTTACCTCCGAACATGCTTTGTATGATTGTGTATCAGGTATGTTGCTCTGCAGCTTGATGGAAAAATGCGCTCTTTCTTACTTTGTTGTTGCAGCTATGCCAAACAAGTATTATTTTGATTAAACATGTACAAATATTGAATTATTTTGGTAAATCATGCATACAAATGAAAAGATTTCTCCATCAGGCTATTCTATTTTAGTTTATCATGTGCAAACATTTTAAGATGTCACCGGGCCAGTATTCTTAATCATCTATTTATTTATTTCCATGTTGTAGTAGATAATTTTTTTGATCGATTACCAAGTGATAGAGTAATGCACTCTTCTGTTCTTCAATTTTATAGAACATGGGTGAGATTCTATCAAGAAAATAATACAAACAGAATACTAATTTTGCAAGAACTAAGGAGACAATACGCGGTATCTACTTCAAACTGTGAATGTGTGTCGTCAGATGCAAAACTCTGGAGCTTGATTCAGTTCGACGCGATACTCAAGGGTTGTAGTTTTGTAGACTGACACAATAAATTGATGCTCTTTTGCTTATTGTGACAGCCCATCATAGATGGATCTTTAGAGGTTTTGTGTGCACTACAGTAAGTTCCAGTGATGGCATTATGAGGTCTTTCCCTTTGCACACGCATAAAAAATGGACCTATAAGGTAGAGCCGAGTGGCAGGTAGAAGGAGGATCGACTGGAGGGGTTAGCGAATGTAGACATTGATGTATCTGCTGCCATTTGCTACTGCAGGTTATCGGATGATATATTTGTTTGAATTATAGATGACGCTGGAGTGACTCGTCATCGAGCTGGGTGATGTTGAGCTAAAAGTACACCTGAGGGACTTCTATGTATGTATTGCCATGACATTGTTATGAGTGTATCCTCATATCAAATTTTTTTTTAAAAGAGTATGCCAAAGGCATACCGTAGATTTATAGAAGAAGAGCAAGTAATTTACAAGAGGCTAAAAACCTTAATGCGAACATTAGGGTTAGCCACTGTGGGGACCCCGGACTAACTGTCCGAAATACCCTTGTGCCTACATATCAGCGATCCCATGATCAGTGCGTCGCTGAAGCACAATTAAACTTGGTAACCAAAGAACATCCATACATACCGAATTTATTTACTTACTTGATGGAAGTGATCAGCTTCAACAGGTACTTGCAGCGGAATCACCAAACAACGTGGAGCCCAAGTCATTCGCCTTAACCCTACAGGCAGCTGACTGGGAAGCGCCCTAGTTCGCAAAGACGCCAGTGAATCCTTCTCTTTTGACGGCTCTTCTTCTAAAATCTGGCTAAGACAATAGCCAGGGACGAAACCAATATGAGTACATTTGATTGTACTCGCAAACTACCCCAACTTGAGTGAGCACTATTTTTATTTCTTAAATACTTTTATTTAAAAAAAAAACTCTAAAAATTCTTTTAATAAAAAGGGGGTGAGAAGAAGTTTATAACTATCCTTTAAGAAAACACCATTTTAGCTGTTTCTCCGGAACTCCTCCGGTATCCAACCATAACCTGGTTATGGTTCCAAACCCCTCACCACCTCGTACCAACTCATTGGCACAGGTGGGAAATAACCCTTTCCAAGTCAATTTCCTCAACACAACTCCAGAGTTTGCAAAACTTTGCACATGGCCTTAGTAGTTCTTCCCAACTGTCCATATCCGAGGACTCGGCTATTCGAATAGTTTTACCCTCTGCAGAGGTAGTACGCTTTTCCCACACCCATCCGGTCACTCATCGTGTCAGCCACGTCCCGCCATACCAGAGGTATGCGAAGTTGAGTTCCCGGCCATAGCCTGTCCTTTGCTCATGCTAGTATAGGACCCTGCCGCTACGACACTTTCCACCGACACTCAAATCCTCAGAAACTAAGTGTGGGGACTCATAGTTCTGCCCGGCGGACCCAAGGGAGCCCTTCAATCCTCTTCCTCCGACACATTCATACCGGCTTCCGGTAGACAACAATGAAGAGGACCCAGGTCAGGGGGTAGGTCCTCAGACCATCCCCTCATGGAACGAGGTCATCCTCGTTATTGAGGCATCCAGTACTAACACGAGCAAATTATATGACTACGCCCTTGCCCATATGTGGGTAAATGTGGTCGCACAGATTTTCGGCTGGGGATGTAAGTACCAGGACACAATGTGCATTTTTCTTTCCCAACACAACACCAATCTCTGTTTCTTCACCTTCGTACCGACCTTTCGGTACTTCATCTCAATTCCAGTACTTTCAAAGGAGTTTTGAATAAATATTGTTTTTCCCATCCTATAGTTGTAAATAACTACCTTATATTTCTACTTAGGGTGGCAAAATAGTTTTTCATAAACTTTTTAAAAAGGTTTTCACAATCATTTCCAATTTTCATAGCAAAATACTTTTAACCAAAACTTGGGTGGTTCGTAATCCCACCAAAAGATTTTCACAGAAGGTTTTGGAGTAAAACAAATTCATTTCGAAATCATTGTATACCACTGACACCTCTATATCGGGTGTCTCAATAGTATACTTGTATTTTGGAAAAGGGTTTTCAAAATCAGCTTTCGTGGCAAACACCACAGAAATCATTTATGCTGAATATAAGTAAAACAGGTAAATCAAAATAGATGTATAAAGATGCAAGCTCAGTGAAGTAGCTTGCCTGGTTTCAGCCTAGTGTCCCTGGACTTCTCCTTGTTGATCAATATAATAAAAAGTCCCATCCTTCCTCGATCAATCCTCTCCGAAAACCACTCCGGTAGCGTTATTATCTAGCGTCGCAAACAGGGAAATAAACAACAATCAATACACCACACAAAACCACAAGTGGTGCACAAACAATTAACAACCACAAACATCAAACTAATTATTCAAGCAACAAACTAGGATCTAAGCTTACAAGGGCCTTATGCTAATACATGCTAGGTGCCTAGATCACAAAGCTTTCTTAAGCAAAGATGAACAGCAAGCACTTTTATCTAAACAGGAAATACTTCACCACAACACAACCACTCAATTTTCAGCAGAGAAAACAACTACTCACATCTAGTAGATAAAAGGCTATTGAAACTATGCTTATGATTGAGAAACCTATTCTTCAATCAATATGCAATGGAATCAGTGGGTGATCCACTATCATAACAAGGCATTAAGAGGTTAATTATCCTCTGGCTATTTGTAAAAATTACTAAAACATAAACTAGACACAAGAGCTACTCATGCTAGGAAGTTCTAAGTAATCCTACCCACAAACCTAACTAATCAAGTTTTTCTAAGAACAAAATAATAAGTAACCAGAGGTGACATGCTACAATATCAGTAGGTATGAAATGCTACTGATGTTTAAGCAATATTTTCAAAAATCAAACCACTCAAGGAATTTCATCCACAAACAATTTCTAAACACTAGGAATATTCTAGGAATTAACTACACTAGTAGTATTACTCTTAAATAAACATATGCAACACCAACTTTTCTAACATGCCAAGGGTATGAGATAACACACACATATCAGAGAGTACAACACCTATGCATGCTAGAAAATCACAATTAAGACACTACTATATTCTACAAAATTAAATAAAACTATAATCAAGAATTAACAGAAAAGCATTAAAACTAGTTATGCACACCAAAAATAATATATAGCTCTAAAAATCACACCAAGCTAGGATTAGGTACTCCTAATCATACAGAAGACAATCCAATTGGATTTACTCCAAAATTCATTTCACAAAAATCTACAAAAATCACTAAGTGCTACTGGTGTGTTTACAAGAATGAATAGAACTTTTGTTTTAGGATTCATTTGCATACAAGACCAACAGATCTAGAAAGGTATCACTTCAAGCATTCCAGGGAATTTTAGTTTGCAATATTTGGAGTTATAAAACTCTAGTTATTGAATATTTAGTGGAAAATATACTTTCTACAAGATTTAATCTACACAACAAGTAAAAATGTACTTTGGCAAGCAACCAGTTCTGCATGTCTAAGAAAACTCATAGGAACACAACAAAATTTGAATCACTCAATTATCTACCCTAGATCCACCACAAATGAATTAATACTACACTGTAAAATAAACAGGAAACTAATATAAGAATTAAACCCACTGGAAAAAAAAGAAACGGGCCAGATCTGCCCGGATCCGGCCGTGCGGCACAGGACGCGGCCCAGCCAACGGCCCAAGCCCGCCACGAAGCGGTACGAGGTCGCCATCTTCCTCGGCGACACGCACGAACGAGCTGGAGCTTCGGCAAGGAGCAGGCGAGGACGGTGTCGTCGATTCCGGGGTTCCTAAGAGAAGGGATGATGTCCATTAGATAGATCAAGAGAAGGGGAGCACGGGGGTGCGAAAATGGCAAGAAAGGGTGGACGGAGTTGCTCGCGAACTTGCTGGAAAGGCGGCGGCCGGAGCGGACGGGGACGGAGATGCTCCGCTTGATTCTCGGCTTCCCGCGACGATTCCTTGGACCAGAATGGAGAGGACGACGCGGTGAACCTCCTGGTGCGCTGGGATTTGGGAGGGATGCTCTCCAGCGGCGGCGATATGCGACGGCGGCTCGGCCTTGGTTCGGCTCCGTGGTGGAGAAAATGGAGAGGGAGAGAGCGAGAGAGTGGGAGAGGGGAAAGTGAGGATGGGGGAGCAGAGTGGTGGCGTGGGGTGGTGCTCTTATCTCCTCCCAGGGGCAAGGAGGGAGGGCCACGGTGGCGTGCTCGCGGCGACCACGGCGTGAGGAGCACGGCGGCAGAGGAGGCAGTGGAGTGGCGTGCTTCTTATCCTCCCAGGGCGAGGCGTGAGGCAGGGGTTCCTGCGGCGTTGACATGGCGCGGGGACACGGCGACGACGGCGTGAGGAGCACGGCGACGTCGGCGAGGGAGCACGGCAATCATCGGCGAGGGAGCACGGCTCCGTGCCGTGTTGCACTGATGCTACAGGAAGTCAATGAAGATCTTGCAAAACGCCCCCTGGATTCTTTTTCCTTCCTACAACTAAGTCCTTTTCTACCTCTTTTAAAACCAGAAGCTTTTAGGGATTTTAGTTGGGGCATTTTAACATTTTACAAAATTCTGAGAAAAATCAAGTAGCCCCCCATATACATGAGGAAGCTCCACAAAAATTGGTTTTACAAAATAAAATGTTTTGCTCCATTTTTGTTCATAGGATTTAAATAAATCATTTTTGGAAATTAATAAATTGATACTCCTTTAATATTTTAAAACCAGGGATAAAATATGGTTTGGAGCTTTTGGAACTTCTTTGACAAATATGATAACTTCAATAAGTTTTACTTTCATAAAGAAAACATTTGTTTTGAGGAAATGGAGATTTTGGGAGGGGAATTATTTATGAAGATCATTTTAACTCATGACCTTCATTTCCTTAAAAGAAAGGAGGGGTTTGTTTTTAAACCAACAAGTAGGTTTACTAGAGGAGGGAGTGATATGAAATGGAGAGAAGTATCATTTCATCTCCCTTTCTAGAATTTTGATAAAGAAAGTATATTGGTTTTCATAAAAATAGAGGAATAGGTAAAGAGGGAGTTTTATTGAGATCATCTCCCTAAGTTTTAGGAGTTTAACTTAGGGTGCATAATTTTAGAGGATTTGTTCCCCTTCAAGTCACACTCCAAATTTGGTGGCCAAGGGTGTCCTAATTTTGTAAAACACCACTGAGGAATTATCCTCACAAGAGAATCACACACAACAGCAAAATCACAGCAATAGTACCAGCACAACAATATCAACAACGCAAACAATATCCACATCTCACACAAGGCCACACACTTCAAACTACAAGAATAAATCACACACCTTTTTCCATAATCAACAATGCTATTTTGTAAAAATGGCCCCACCCAATTTATGACAAGATGTTGCTTAAGGGGTATATCAACCCATAACTTAGTAGTTTTCAAAATGGTTTGATAAAGGGAAAATATGTGAGGTAATATATTTCCCACTAGTATTTCTTTTAAACAGAGTTGACACATTGGGGTTTATAAAGATAGGAATTTTGAAATGTCAAGGTTGAGGAAAGGATAGGAGATCACAGAAAGTTCTCCATATTTTATAAACATGAAACTTTTGGAAATACTTTTACTGTCTCAATGTAAAGAGTATTTTATTGGTTGCTAGAACCAAATCATTTTTGAAATAAACTTTTGGCCAACATAAGAATGGGAAAGACATATGGAATATTTTCTTGTCATAACATGGTCACCAGTGTTGTAAATATATTTTTACTTAGGTTGGGTTCTTGAGTTGACAAACACAAGTCAACAATCATCAACAATCAAGTCACACAAGGTCAAACAGAACAATCTAAGGGAAAACACAATCATTTGTGAAATAATTCAAAAAGTTTTTGTTGGTTCTGAATTTTTGGGTCTTATTTACTCTTATTATAGATTTGGGATGTTACAGATCCTTCCCCCCTTAAAATAAATCTCGTCCTCGAGATTTGCCCGGGGGTACCGGGGAGTTTTGAGGGCACGGTTTTGGGCTTGACTTCTCTTCCGAGGTCGTTGCTTCTTCAGTAAGGTTGCCAGGTGAGATCTTGACAGCTTGATGTTGCGAGGCCGTCTATTGGTTAGTTGTATAAGAATGTAGGTGTCTTCTATGACATCAAATTGCCTTAGTCATACAAGAAGAATTTGGTAACAAGGTAGCTAGTCTTGTCATCAAATCACTTTTCATATTCCAGAGGCTGAGATGTACTGAATTATCTGATGTTCCGATTATTTGTGTATGACACTCCATTGTTTGAGCCTACAAAAGTGAGTTGCTAACAAGTTCATGAGGCTTGTTACCAAACTACTTCTATATAACCCGAACATTGGAGGATCACACTATTTCTAGAGAGGTTAAGAATAGTAGATTCTGATATAAGAGTTTCCAAATACTCAAAGATAGTCTGGTATATCACTTCTTTGGTTCCGTGTCTTCACACAGCTTCGCAGGTCTTCACAAGTAAGTTAGAGTGCACCAGAATAGTTAGGGTTTCCGGGAAAACTTTGTGGTTGAGGGGCTTATGTTAGTTTTCAAGGGAGTTGGGTGCCATACCTTAAGCATCAAACATATTATACCTAAGATCCTAAACGACCAACTTTCCATAGGCCTCTAATTCTCCATTCTTCAAAATACCATCTCAGTATTTCTGGTAAGGCCACTACTATCAATGAGTTAATTCAAAACATGGTCCTTGCTCAAGCTAAAATTATTAATCCACCCTCATCTTCCTTGGGCATAAACTCTTTGTCATGGTATATTTCAATCGATCGGTTACCCATCAAATCTTTTTAGGCATAGTCTTCCCATTGCCTTCTATCACAAAAATCATAGTGCTCCACCAATTATTTCCTGATTGACTTTTCTCTCCAGATAGGCATATCTCACAATATCTGACTCCTTCAGGTTGTCATTTTCCTATGACCACATCATCAAAGCTAAATAAAACATCCAACAATCATGTGATCATATCGTCAAGAATTGACCCACTTTCTAACCAAATTCAGATTTTATCTCAACACTTTTGGGGCCTTGATCTCATAATCAAAGATAAATGATCTTTCTAAGAATAATCCAAACAGAGCGTGACAAGCTCTGAAAACTACTGTCACCTAGAATGTCTGGCTACTTGACCAAGTCATATTGATTCCTAGAATCCGATAAGCATTCATTTATCCTCCTCCAATTATTTCTCGCACACAACGATCTGCTCATTTGCTAATTCATCTCTGACCACTTCCTATATTCCGATAAGAATTTATTACAAAGGTCACTTGCGCTAAGAATCACCCGAAACATTCCAATACTGGAGGATTCTTCTTAATTTACTTGCTTCTAACCAATCCAAATATCATTTTTATCAGCAAGTGCTTCCTAAAAATCCAATAACTTTCACCTTTATTTCTAAACCTTAAATTAAGGGTCACATCTTCTAGCTCCAGATAATCACCAATGGTTGGGGACTACAACTGGTTAGCCCCAGAGCATAAGTCAGATATATCCTTTGTCCAAATCCAATTAACTTATCGTTCCACTCCAAGTTTGCACTTCTATTCTAAACCCCAAATTTTCAATATCACCAACATCATCCACCAAATTTTGACCTCATCACTAGATTCTTAAGGGATCCTTTTAACTAATACTCTTATAGTTCAACACTCTTATATCCTCCTAAAGTTCTCCTTTCCACCAAATAGTTTTGAGTCGTCCTAAGGCACCTCTTTCCTTTGTCTAGAAAAAGCAGTTAGTACTTTTGCAAAATTTGGTTAGATGCGAGATTTAAAGTTAGATCAATTATGTTAATCATGTTAGCTTTCATAATCTTTTGTTAGTCCGACGGGATCCACTAGTGTCATCGAACGTCGGTCTTGAATCTTCATCTTTCTCGATAGCTTGATGTGGTGGTACAAAATGACGTATGAAGGCCGATATCCGTCTTGCAGAAGGTCGTAGAGTCTTGGGCCTCAGGGTTGAAGTAGAGAGTAATCGATACCTTGTTCCTCTTACTAGGACAAAATTTTCTGGAGGGTTTTCTAAGTCGGACTTTTGAAAGGACACAAAAATCTCAGGCTATTTGGTTAAAGATCAGGGGTCTTTTGTATCTTGCGGAACTGTCAGTTCTGTTTGGGAGATGGTTTAGATAAGAGGGAAAAATATTTTAGAAGACTTTTCCTTGGCGGGTTTACATCCGTAACAAGGTGCACTTAGGTGGCAAAAGGAAACTAAACCTTTCTTTTTGTAAAATTCCTTTTTCCATCTCACAAACAACACACAAGCAGAGTACACACAAGCAAGGTGCACACAAGGTACGTCTAGTACCAACGGATGTCTACGCGTGGTAATCGGGGTGAAACAACCAAGGTTCCTATCATATGTTGTTCCTAGGGGTCTTGGTTAAACAGGGGTGCTGAGATCTTCATTTCGTCGCCTTAGTCTTCAACTGGAGAAACTGAGATTGTTGAAGTAGCAACTTGAGTAGAATTGCTGAGGTTGAGCTGAGGTCTTCGGAGATCTCTTGATTTGTTGATATCGATAATCTTGGTATTTGTAGACCAATGACCTTGATGTTGAATGTGGAGTATTTGCGATGGAAGCTTCTTCTTGTAGGTGCTAGCTAATTAGGTCTCACTTGGGTTCATCGTCAAGTATTTTGAACGGGTAAGAGGGAGTAGAGAAATCCTTGGTAAATTTCAAAATAGAAAGGTAAGACTCAGAAATTATTTTTAGAAGATGAGAAGAGTGGAAGTCATTTTTGGACTTCCCTAGATAAAGATATATTTTTGGTATTAACATATTTTTAACAAAATATTCTCTCCCTAACTAACGTCCATGCTAACTAAGGTCTGTTACAGTCAGGATGGCTCTGATACCAAGTCTGTGGGGACCCCGGACTAACTGTCCGAAATACCCTTGTGCCTACATATCAGCGATCCCATGATCAGTGCGTCGCTGAAGCACAATTAAACTTGGTAACCAAAGAACATCCATACATACCGAATTTATTTACTTACTTGATGGAAGTGATCAGCTTCAACAGGTACTTGCAGCGGAATCACCAAACAACGTGGAGCCCAAGTCATTCGCCTTAACCCTACAGGCAGCTGACTGGGAAGCGCCCTAGTTCGCAAAGACGCCAGTGAATCCTTCTCTTTTGACGGCTCTTCTTCTAAAATCTGGCTAAGACAATAGCCAGGGACGAAACCAATATGAGTACATTTGATTGTACTCGCAAACTACCCCAACTTGAGTGAGCACTAGTTTTTATTTCTTAAATACTTTTATTTAAAAAAAAACTCTAAAAATTCTTTTAATAAAAAGGGGGTGAGAAGAAGTTTATAACTATCCTTTAAGAAAACACCATTTTAGCTGTTTCTCCGGAACTCCTCCGGTATCCAACCATAACCTGGTTATGGTTCCAAACCCCTCACCACCTCGTACCAACTCATTGGCACAGGTGGGAAATAACCCTTTCCAAGTCAATTTCCTCAACACAACTCCAGAGTTTGCAAAACTTTGCACATGGCCTTAGTAGTTCTTCCCAACTGTCCATATCCGAGGACTCGGCTATTCGAATAGTTTTACCCTCTGCAGAGGTAGTACGCTTTTCCCACACCCATCCGGTCACTCATCGTGTCAGCCACGTCCCGCCATACCAGAGGTATGCGAAGTTGAGTTCCCGGCCATAGCCTGTCCTTTGCTCATGCTAGTATAGGACCCTGCCGCTACGACACTTTCCACCGACACTCAAATCCTCAGAAACTAAGTGTGGGGACTCATAGTTCTGCCCGGCGGACCCAAGGGAGCCCTTCAATCCTCTTCCTCCGACACATTCATACCGGCTTCCGGTAGACAACAATGAAGAGGACCCAGGTCAGGGGGTAGGTCCTCAGACCATCCCCTCATGGAACGAGGTCATCCTCGTTATTGAGGCATCCAGTACTAACACGAGCAAATTATATGACTACGCCCTTGCCCATATGTGGGTAAATGTGGTCGCACAGATTTTCGGCTGGGGATGTAAGTACCAGGACACAATGTGCATTTTTCTTTCCCAACACAACACCAATCTCTGTTTCTTCACCTTCGTACCGACCTTTCGGTACTTCATCTCAATTCCAGTACTTTCAAAGGAGTTTTGAATAAATATTGTTTTTCCCATCCTATAGTTGTAAATAACTACCTTATATTTCTACTTAGGGTGGCAAAATAGTTTTTCATAAACTTTTTAAAAAGGTTTTCACAATCATTTCCAATTTTCATAGCAAAATACTTTTAACCAAAACTTGGGTGGTTCGTAATCCCACCAAAAGATTTTCACAGAAGGTTTTGGAGTAAAACAAATTCATTTCGAAATCATTGTATACCACTGACACCTCTATATCGGGTGTCTCAATAGTATACTTGTATTTTGGAAAAGGGTTTTCAAAATCAGCTTTCGTGGCAAACACCACAGAAATCATTTATGCTGAATATAAGTAAAACAGGTAAATCAAAATAGATGTATAAAGATGCAAGCTCAGTGAAGTAGCTTGCCTGGTTTCAGCCTAGTGTCCCTGGACTTCTCCTTGTTGATCAATATAATAAAAAGTCCCATCCTTCCTCGATCAATCCTCTCCGAAAACCACTCCGGTAGCGTTATTATCTAGCGTCGCAAACAGGGAAATAAACAACAATCAATACACCACACAAAACCACAAGTGGTGCACAAACAATTAACAACCACAAACATCAAACTAATTATTCAAGCAACAAACTAGGATCTAAGCTTACAAGGGCCTTATGCTAATACATGCTAGGTGCCTAGATCACAAAGCTTTCTTAAGCAAAGATGAACAGCAAGCACTTTTATCTAAACAGGAAATACTTCACCACAACACAACCACTCAATTTTCAGCAGAGAAAACAACTACTCACATCTAGTAGATAAAAGGCTATTGAAACTATGCTTATGATTGAGAAACCTATTCTTCAATCAATATGCAATGGAATCAGTGGGTGATCCACTATCATAACAAGGCATTAAGAGGTTAATTATCCTCTGGCTATTTGTAAAAATTACTAAAACATAAACTAGACACAAGAGCTACTCATGCTAGGAAGTTCTAAGTAATCCTACCCACAAACCTAACTAATCAAGTTTTTCTAAGAACAAAATAATAAGTAACCAGAGGTGACATGCTACAATATCAGTAGGTATGAAATGCTACTGATGTTTAAGCAATATTTTCAAAAATCAAACCACTCAAGGAATTTCATCCACAAACAATTTCTAAACACTAGGAATATTCTAGGAATTAACTACACTAGTAGTATTACTCTTAAATAAACATATGCAACACCAACTTTTCTAACATGCCAAGGGTATGAGATAACACACACATATCAGAGAGTACAACACCTATGCATGCTAGAAAATCACAATTAAGACACTACTATATTCTACAAAATTAAATAAAACTATAATCAAGAATTAACAGAAAAGCATTAAAACTAGTTATGCACACCAAAAATAATATATAGCTCTAAAAATCACACCAAGCTAGGATTAGGTACTCCTAATCATACAGAAGACAATCCAATTGGATTTACTCCAAAATTCATTTCACAAAAATCTACAAAAATCACTAAGTGCTACTGGTGTGTTTACAAGAATGAATAGAACTTTTGTTTTAGGATTCATTTGCATACAAGACCAACAGATCTAGAAAGGTATCACTTCAAGCATTCCAGGGAATTTTAGTTTGCAATATTTGGAGTTATAAAACTCTAGTTATTGAATATTTAGTGGAAAATATACTTTCTACAAGATTTAATCTACACAACAAGTAAAAATGTACTTTGGCAAGCAACCAGTTCTGCATGTCTAAGAAAACTCATAGGAACACAACAAAATTTGAATCACTCAATTATCTACCCTAGATCCACCACAAATGAATTAATACTACACTGTAAAATAAACAGGAAACTAATATAAGAATTAAACCCACTGGAAAAAAAAGAAACGGGCCAGATCTGCCCGGATCCGGCCGTGCGGCACAGGACGCGGCCCAGCCAACGGCCCAAGCCCGCCACGAAGCGGTACGAGGTCGCCATCTTCCTCGGCGACACGCACGAACGAGCTGGAGCTTCGGCAAGGAGCAGGCGAGGACGGTGTCGTCGATTCCGGGGTTCCTAAGAGAAGGGATGATGTCCATTAGATAGATCAAGAGAAGGGGAGCACGGGGGTGCGAAAATGGCAAGAAAGGGTGGACGGAGTTGCTCGCGAACTTGCTGGAAAGGCGGCGGCCGGAGCGGACGGGGACGGAGATGCTCCGCTTGATTCTCGGCTTCCCGCGACGATTCCTTGGACCAGAATGGAGAGGACGACGCGGTGAACCTCCTGGTGCGCTGGGATTTGGGAGGGATGCTCTCCAGCGGCGGCGATATGCGACGGCGGCTCGGCCTTGGTTCGGCTCCGTGGTGGAGAAAATGGAGAGGGAGAGAGCGAGAGAGTGGGAGAGGGGAAAGTGAGGATGGGGGAGCAGAGTGGTGGCGTGGGGTGGTGCTCTTATCTCCTCCCAGGGGCAAGGAGGGAGGGCCACGGTGGCGTGCTCGCGGCGACCACGGCGTGAGGAGCACGGCGGCAGAGGAGGCAGTGGAGTGGCGTGCTTCTTATCCTCCCAGGGCGAGGCGTGAGGCAGGGGTTCCTGCGGCGTTGACATGGCGCGGGGACACGGCGACGACGGCGTGAGGAGCACGGCGACGTCGGCGAGGGAGCACGGCAATCATCGGCGAGGGAGCACGGCTCCGTGCCGTGTTGCACTGATGCTACAGGAAGTCAATGAAGATCTTGCAAAACGCCCCCTGGATTCTTTTTCCTTCCTACAACTAAGTCCTTTTCTACCTCTTTTAAAACCAGAAGCTTTTAGGGATTTTAGTTGGGGCATTTTAACATTTTACAAAATTCTGAGAAAAATCAAGTAGCCCCCCATATACATGAGGAAGCTCCACAAAAATTGGTTTTACAAAATAAAATGTTTTGCTCCATTTTTGTTCATAGGATTTAAATAAATCATTTTTGGAAATTAATAAATTGATACTCCTTTAATATTTTAAAACCAGGGATAAAATATGGTTTGGAGCTTTTGGAACTTCTTTGACAAATATGATAACTTCAATTAAGTTTTACTTTCATAAAGAAAACATTTGTTTTGAGGAAATGGAGATTTTGGGAGGGGAATTATTTATGAAGATCATTTTAACTCATGACCTTCATTTCCTTAAAAGAAAGGAGGGGTTTGTTTTTAAACCAACAAGTAGGTTTACTAGAGGAGGGAGTGATATGAAATGGAGAGAAGTATCATTTCATCTCCCTTTCTAGAATTTTGATAAAGAAAGTATATTGGTTTTCATAAAAATAGAGGAATAGGTAAAGAGGGAGTTTTATTGAGATCATCTCCCTAAGTTTTAGGAGTTTAACTTAGGGTGCATAATTTTAGAGGATTTGTTCCCCTTCAAGTCACACTCCAAATTTGGTGGCCAAGGGTGTCCTAATTTTGTAAAACACCACTGAGGAATTATCCTCACAAGAGAATCACACACAACAGCAAAATCACAGCAATAGTACCAGCACAACAATATCAACAACGCAAACAATATCCACATCTCACACAAGGCCACACACTTCAAACTACAAGAATAAATCACACACCTTTTTCCATAATCAACAATGCTATTTTGTAAAAATGGCCCCACCCAATTTATGACAAGATGTTGCTTAAGGGGTATATCAACCCATAACTTAGTAGTTTTCAAAATGGTTTGATAAAGGGAAAATATGTGAGGTAATATATTTCC
The DNA here is from genome assembly GCA_947311845.1 of Poa pratensis. Classification (NCBI taxonomy): domain Eukaryota; kingdom Viridiplantae; phylum Streptophyta; class Magnoliopsida; order Poales; family Poaceae; genus Poa; species Poa pratensis. The sequence continues at coordinate 65,611,828 of CAMZMU010000020.1, read as the reverse complement.
CACTAGTATTTCTTTTAAACAGAGTTGACACATTGGGGTTTATAAAGATAGGAATTTTGAAATGTCAAGGTTGAGGAAAGGATAGGAGATCACAGAAAGTTCTCCATATTTTATAAACATGAAACTTTTGGAAATACTTTTACTGTCTCAATGTAAAGAGTATTTTATTGGTTGCTAGAACCAAATCATTTTTGAAATAAACTTTTGGCCAACATAAGAATGGGAAAGACATATGGAATATTTTCTTGTCATAACATGGTCACCAGTGTTGTAAATATATTTTTACTTAGGTTGGGTTCTTGAGTTGACAAACACAAGTCAACAATCATCAACAATCAAGTCACACAAGGTCAAACAGAACAATCTAAGGGAAAACACAATCATTTGTGAAATAATTCAAAAAGTTTTTGTTGGTTCTGAATTTTTGGGTCTTATTTACTCTTATTATAGATTTGGGATGTTACAGCCACACTCCGCACTCACACACTAGCTACTCTCTCGCGTCATGTGTCCTCCATCTCCCTCTAGCCTGTTGCCAAAGCTGGAGTTCATCCTCAATCCTCCCGAGAAGCTGCTGGACTGTGCATTGATCACGCGTGCGCCCAAAAACTCGCGCGTTCCTCTGTTTCCAAAGCATCCATGCTACCAGAATGACTAAGGTGTCAAACTGTCTCCTGTCTTGCTTCCGAAATCTGTCCCTTGCCTGAAGCCACCAAATCTCTAGTGTGTCATCATGGCTAGGAGATTGAATTTGCAGCCCGGCTTTGAGTAGACAGCCAAGCCAAACTTCTCTCGCAAACACACACTGAATCAAGATATGATCGACGTTGTCTTCCTCTTGCAGGCATGTGAAGCAGGCGTCAGGGTGTTCCTGTAGACCATGCCTCGCCCTCCTGTCCGACGTCCATAGCCTGTATTTGGTTGCAAGCCAACCAAAGATTTTGCATTTAGCAGGTGCGAAAGATCTCCAAATTGGCTTGGCAACAGCACACCTCACTTGCCCATGGCAAAGGGCATCATAGGTCTCCTTAGCTGAATAAACTCCCGAGCTCGTGCACTTCCATCTGAATGCATCAGGTTGCTGTTCATCTCGATCAACCGTGTTCACCTCAAACCACAACCTGGTGAACTCCTCGAGGCCCTCCTCCGTCAACTCCTCAGAGATGTCAAGCGTCCAACCATTTGCGATCATCCCTTGTGCCACTGTTCGCGTGTTCTTCCTCCTTGTACTGACTGCAGCGACCACTTGCGGCGCGATATCTGAAGCACTACAGCCGGGTATCCAATTGTCTGTCCAGAACATCACTTTCTCACCGTTCCCGACAGTGATTTGCACGAAGCTCTGAAAAACTGCCAGTGCCTCGGTGTCTCTCAGCGCTGGCAGCCCATGCCAGGGCCGCGATGGATCAGTGCGCCGTAACCATTCCCATCTAACTCTCAGGGCCAAGCCTTGCAACCTTAGGTCCTTAACTCCGAGCCCCCCAAACCTAATAGGTCTACTGACAGTGTCCCAAGCAACCATGCATTGGCCGGCAGTAATTTCTTTCTTCCCAGCCCAAAAGAAGGAGCGCATCCAACTCTCAATTTCCTCAAGCAACCATACTGGAGCCTCTGCCACCAGCAGCTGACGCACTGCTTTCGCGGCGATGACTGCTTTGATTAGAACCAAGCATCCTTCTCTAGCGATCAGCCCACGCTGCCACGCCAGCATGAATTCAATCACCGCATCCAACATTGGCTGCCACTCCGCCTTGGTGAGGGGTCGCAATGCAAGCTGCAGACCAAGGTATTTGATAGGAAAATTAGTCACCTGGCAGCCAAGCTCTCTCTGAACTCTTTCCTCATCATCAGGTCCACCGCGAATTAAAGTTGCTGTCGTTTTGGAGTAGTTGACCTCCAAGCCTGTAGCTTCGCCAAACAATTTCAGCAACTGCTTGACCATCCACATCTCTAGGTTGTCCGGCTTGACTCATATCAAATTTTGATGTGTGTTTTGTGATTTGTGGAAATTCATCATGATCTGCTCTCTTTATTTATATTGACATATTTTTATTCATGTGATCCTTTGTTTCCTGGAACTTGCACCGATTGTGTTATTTCTTCACTTTGGTTGTAAATCTAAAAATTTGTCCAATGATTGATATTCACTTCACAAACAATCTATTTTGGGAACAATATTAGATACGTTTCAAAGCAGTGTTCACTGTTTCTAACAATATAACTGATATTATCACAAATTTTTCACCGGTTTCGGAAAAATTCAGATTTGTTTTGCAGATCTTTAATGAGATTCACTTTGTTTTGCAAAACACACTTTCAGTCAATGCTCACATAAACACATGAATTTCGTTATTTAAAAACATAAATCATTCAGGCGGTGCAAGTCAACATGTAAACCTCATTCACCACAATTTTACCCCATCTACAGAAGCAAGAATAGCGCAAGTCAACAATCAAACGTCTCTGCCCGCACAGTCTTCTCTCTCGACTCTCGAGTAGTATAAAATGGCTAGCGGCCCAGCTCCTCCTCAGTTCTTTCACGCGGTAGCAATGGCGGCGGAACAGGGTAAGAGAGGCGTCAGCGTGTGCGTCATCGGCGGCGCAGGATTCATCGGCTCCTGGATCGTGAAGAAGCTCCTCCAGGCAGGGTCGTCCCCGGCGGCGCGCCGCCACAGCTGCTGGTGCTGTGCGAGGCCGACCTCTACGACGCCGCCAGCTTTGCGCCGGCCATCGCCAGCTGCCAGTTCGTCTTACTCCAGCTCGATCTGGTCTCTGTGACAAGTTCACGGTCCGATCGCTATCAGACACGGTGATCACATACTCTGAACATTTGTGTGTGTGTCACAAATAGAGTTTTAGAATTCAGAGTTTCAGTACGAGAATGTTGATTCGGACCTTTTGCTGGCAGTATGAGAATGCGGTGGAAGCCGCCACCGATGCGGTGCGCATCATCCTCCAGCTATGCGAATGATCCCAGACGGTGAAGTGTCAAGTGTGTCATTCACCGCAGCGGTGTAAGACTTCATCTCTGTATCCTGCTGGACTCCGCTCAACGTCGATTACCCTCTCCGGAACACGCACTTCGATGAGTGGCCCGATTGTTCAAACCGAAGCATGGACACATGATCTGAACTTCAGATGCAAAACGGCAATCCTGCTACTTACTACAAATCCATTGCAATTCATTCTGGAAATGACAGTGTTGGGTGGTCATCTGCAGAAGTACATAGAGTCGAAGCTCCTGTCGGAGAAGGAGCTTCTGGGATACAACGATAGAGAGAGCCCGACGTTCGAGGTGATCACCCTTTCCTACGGCCTCGTCGCAGGGGACACGGTCCTCGACCACGTCCCAGAGACTGTGGAGAGCGCGGTGGCGTCGGCGACCAAGAAAGAGCCCTACTTCACGCTGCCGAGGATCTTGCAGAGGCTGCTGGGCTTGGTGCTGCTGGTGGAGTACGGCATGGAGGAGATACTACAGGAAAGCGTCGACTGCGTGGTGAGGCTGGACTGCCTTGACGCATCCAGGCTCAGCGTCCAGCGGAAGTTATGAACCCAACCAATGGTATGCAGCGCAGGGCAACTGATCATAGCCCTGCCCTGCTGTTCAGTTGTTCTGCATTTTACAGACGTACATGTGTTAAGAGAAGAAGAAGATAGCATGAATAACTGAAGCAAGGAGCACTGAAGTAACAACCAGAAGCAATTTTGTTACACGCAGCAGGAGCAAACAGGTGCTATGGGCAAGTAGGAGTACTGCTTACAATGATTTAGTACCGAATTGCATTACAAACAACAAAGATCAAACTACCAGCCCTGAGGGACAGATGCTGAATAAAACACAACTAAAAATGCAATAACTAGAGTGTGTCACTGTCAGTGTCAGACAAAAGAACTCACTCAATATAAAAACACAAGCAAGACCGGATCTCTCATCAGAGGAGTGCCATTCATGCTTCTGATCAGAGTCGAATTTACCTTGCTCCAGGAGATCACATAGTTCAACTCGTTTATAACCAAAATACGTAAAACCCTGGATACAAGAATCAGCAGGAAGAAAAACACACAACCAGGTCTCACCGGTTCTTTCTTCAACCATAGCAGCACTCAAGTAGCAGTCGGACACAATACTGTGCTAATTAAGTGTCAGTAATACGACTGGCAAAAATATGTTCAACCAAAGAGCAGGCGCAACATATGAATTATGGCCAAATTGCTCAGTGAACAAGAGATCAAACTAACATCCTATGGAAGATATCCAGAACAGCATTTCAACAACTAAAAATGCATCACGCAAAGAACCTGACCAAGAGTAAATTAAAGTAAATCTTGGGAGTCAAGGATGAACATGATAAATTTCTATGTGCAGATAGGTACTCCATAGCTCGCAACATTAGCAAGATGTTCAAGAAATGATAATAAGCAAGCAGCAAATGATGACATCACAGGTGGTACTGCGACCATCCAAAATTAAATGTTCTAGTGGTATAGCACTAATAAGTCAGAAAAGCTAAGAACAAAAGACATGATCTCAATCCAAAGGCAAAGCAGACAAGGAGTCCTGAACATTCAGACATGCTCCATGGAGAACGGAGACTCCTCATCGTCTTGCATCTCATGATAAGGAATTGGAACAATGCTCTCCTGGAGGCGGTGCTGAGTAACCCACATACAGTATTGACTTTTTCCAAGGTTGACAATTCCTAAGAACTTGCCATCAATGTCGCAGCGCAGCACGTGTTTTTCATTAAACCTGATTAGTAGCTCAGGCTCGTTGAGCACAACCATGTCATTGAACCATTCAACCGTTGAATCAAGTGGTGCTTTGTTTTTCTTTTTGAAAGAAGTTAAATAACGTTGTTGTGATACTTCCACCGTTGACAAGTCAATCTTGTAGTTGAAAGCCCAGATTTCAGCCTCGTAATCCTGCATCACCCACACATCCATGGTGGTGAAACTGGGAGTCAAGCTTCCCCATAAAGCAAGGGTCCCGTTCATTTTTTAGATAAGGGGGTGCGGATCCCTGGCCTCTGCATCAAAATGATGCACACAGCCATCCGCAATTATTCAACAAAGCTTACAAGTTACAACACTGATCAAACCGAAGTCCACCGCTCGGCAACAAAAAGTCGCTACAACTATGATGGAGGTGGACATGATCAAAGCCGCATGCCTTGACCTCCCACCTACGCGCATCATCTACAACCGGAGTACCGGTCCAGCAGACCCTCAACGCGCACCGCATGCGCGCGCTACAGAAGTCGCTTCCGCCATCTTCCTCTAACCCATCTTCAGGCAAAGATCAACGCCATGACCTTGCAAGGCCAGCCGGCGACGTCGCCATGACGCCAAACAGCACCACCGCCCTGTCCTCGTTCATTCGCACGCATCCACGCCGAGACCCCACTGCACCATGCTGCCGAGTCACCATTGTCGACGCGGAAAATGGCACGCCGCTCCACCATCAGACCTCTCCAGCCAGGATGTGCTCCAACACGATGCCCCCAAGGAGGAGAACGACACCGGAAGTGCCGCCATCGTGCGATCCGGGACACCCAGATCTGGAGTTTCCTCCGGAGCATCAGGGAGGGAGGCTAGAGCGTCGCAGCAACAACTCCTTCAACAAGGTAACAACGCCCGCGGGCGCCGCCGTCGTCGGCTCCGCCATCGGAGCCCAGCTCTCGCCGGCCGACACTCTTTCCTCCAAGATCCGCCGCAAAGGAACCAGAGAGGCAGGAGGACGCCAAGATCGGAACCCTCACTGCTCCTCACTCCTCGCGGAGATCTGATCCGCGCCGCCATCGCCTGAAATCCGCAGGCCGGCGAAGCCAGCCGCCGCATCCAGGGTGCCGACGCCGGCAGGATCCAACCCCACCTCCCAGCCGCCATCATGGAGGTCCCGGGTCGCCGCCGCCGCCGTCAAAGACAGAGGCGCCTCCCCTGCCGTCCGTCCACGCCCTAGCGACGGCCGTCGCCACGCGCTGCCGAGGAGGATGCCGTGGCACCCGGTAGCGCCACGCCTCCGCCAAGGACACCGGCCCGCGCCGGCCCCCTCGACTCGGGAGGACAAACGATCCTCGCCGCCGCCGGCAAGCCAGGCTGTGCCCGGCCGAGATCAATGGCGACGGCGAGGGGAGGGAGCGGAGAGGGACGGCCGAGGGGGTAGGTTTAGGGTTTCCCTACCGCCGCCACACGGGGGCGGACGAGAGGAGAGGGGAGGAGGAAGGGGTCCCGTTCATGTTGAACAACTTCCTATGAATGCACGACTGGGTGGGACTGCGCATCCACCTGAACGACTCTGCTTCTGTGTCAAACACAATAATGTCTCCGCCGCCCTCCGTAATGTGACTGGCACCATGAGGGCACCAGTACAAACTGCCACGGTGGTAAACTGCTGGTGGAAAATAGAACAAACTGCGGCACAACCCCGTCAGTAATTTATGTTCCGCGGAAGGGGATTAGACTATTGGTATTCTGACTCTAACCTGCCTCAGCTTGTCAGATCCCACTGTGAGGACATATAAGCTGGATCTAGAAAACTGATGTGACCATGATACGAGGAGCACCCTGTATTCTCCAGTTATATGGTGCCGGTAGAAGCCGATTACAGAGTTGTAGAAGGCTTGCCCAACTGGAGGTTGTGGTAGCAGAGCATACTTGCGGATGACCGGGTTGCAGATGTAGTATCGGGATCTCTGGTAGACGATGATGAAGCCATCACAGGCAGCGCAAAGTGAATTCTTGTCACGGTTTTTGGCGCCTGGGAGGAAGGGCCAGAGCTGTTGATTGGAGGCGCCGGCACCGGCGTCGCGGAAGACGACGAGATAAGCAGGCCGCCCCTGCCCGTTGATGATGGGGAGCGACGGCTGGCAGCGGTGGTGTTCAAGCATGAATCCGATAGTGGAGGTGGCACTGCGCCACGACGTGCTTACGGCACGGCAGCGGCCGACGTCTTTGGACGGCAACCGGACGAGGATCTTGTCGATGATCTCCATAGGCAGGTCCTCGAGCAGGGTACCGCCTCTCCTATCCGGCATGATGCTAAAAACAAGCGGCAATGTTTAGTGAACTACTTCGGCAGCCGGCTTAAACTAAGGAAACAAGTACACGGCTGGAACTGGAAGACGTACAACAAAGAGTAGGATGGTCCAGCGACGGCGGCGAGCAATCTCGGCGGCAACCTAAGTGCGTGCCTTCGCCTCTGGGCAGGAATACACAGGGGATGTGAGCGCCAATTAAATGCAGAGGAGAACGGTGTCGTCGCACCGACTTGGACGCCTTTCGTCTGTGCCAGTGATGTCCTCTTCGGCTGCTTGCCTTCGGTGCTGAGGTTCTCACCGGAGATCCTCCTCTAGTGGCTGGCTCGAGTTCTCGATGTGTTGGCCTCACGGAGATTTCGGTGGGCTTCTTTGCTAACCTCCCCCTCCCTTAGTGTTTTCTTCCTTGTTTCTAGTTGTCTTTTTTTTCTGTATTTTATTTGTCTTCTCTTCCCTTGTATCTCACTGTAAAAATTCTATCTGTTGTAAGAACATGGCCCGCCAGGCTACTTTCGATGAATATAACAACCGGTGGGGAGTAATCCCCCTGTCTTCCTCGAGAAAAAAATGCAGAGGAGAAACAAAAGAACACGCGCCGGACAAGACAGACATACGACTGTTTGGGCGGCGAAGCTACTCACCTGCGTCGGGGAAGAAGGTGCTCCGGCGTGCTCAGTGCTCCCGTGGAAACGATTACAGCGTGAAGGGGGGCAACAACTCGGTGGAGTAAGACGGGGACTGAGGCGACGTTGGCTGGTCAAATTATACCGGGGCCATTGCTCGTCCGCATCCAGGCCAGACGGGGAACTGGAGGCGAGGGCGCTCGATCCGGAAGCCCGGGGGCGACGAGCAGCGGCCGCGTACGTGAAGAGGAACGGAGGTGAGCTGGATCCACCAGCGAGCGAAGGAAAAATTAGGTCATGCGGCGGTCGAAATGGGATGGGGAATTTCCGGCTGCAGGAGCAGGAGTCTATTTTTTTTGTGGAAAAGTCATTCGTCTCCAGGTGCCGGAAAAGTGTTTTTTTCTCCCGAGCACTCACTTTCAAAAATTTAAAAAATATTTACGAGTTCTAAAAAATCTGAAAAAAAGGTCCTGGATGTTGGTGTATTCGACAAACTTGTAAAAAATGAACTTCAAATACATTGTATTCTGAGCTATAGAAAAATGAGAAAAACTGATAAATTTAGATATTTGAAATATGCATACTCAGATTCACACATTTATAATTTTTGTGTAGCCCAAAATACAAACTATTTGAATTTTATTTTTAGCACGTTTGTAGAATACACCAATGGCTATAGTAGGGATTTGTAGAATACACCAATATTTTTGGCACGTTAGTATTTTTTCGATTTTTTTTTTTTTGAAACGTCAGGTTCACTAGGGACCGGGAGCACAAAATCTCCACCGCCCGAGTGCTCTCTATATTAAAAAAAAAATCATATTTACAAGTTTTCAAAAATGAAAATAAATATGGATAAATCAAAGATACATCCTACAAGGATGAAACGTCACAATGTAAAATTCTAAGTATTAATCATTCAAAAAAAATCCTTTGTGTTATGAGATAAAAAACAAAATCTTGTATATTTAAGAGATTTGAAATTATGTATACTCGGATACACATATTGTCATTTTTATATAGCTCTGGACATAAAGTTTTTCATATTAAGATTTTAAACGTTTGTGGATACATCAATGATGTCATGCAAGATATTTTTCCAGATTTTCAAAACATATAAATATGATTTTTTAAACTATATAGAGAACATTGGAGCCCAGTAATCAGAGACCTCCACTCTCTTTTTTTTCTTCTTATTTCTTACTTTTAAGGTGAGTCTTTTATCTATTTGGAAAACATAGAAGACTTCGAGTTGTAATTTTTGGGGAAAATCGCCGCCTCCAAATGGCGATACGTGACAAAAATCTGCCATCCGGCAAGACCTCACTGGCAACACCGTCGTTTGCTCCTTGCAGCGCCTGTCTCAACCGATGGTAGCACCACCGCTGACGTTAGCAGCATTGTCGTCTACCGTTGGCAGCACCTCTGCCATAGATCGATAGTCTTTCCGATCTCAACCTATGTTAGAACGAGTCCCGTCAGACCAAGGTGGTCCGGCACGAGGACTCGGCGTATACGGGAGAGCAGGATGCCTCATCTACCCTGAGTACAAGTCAAGCAATTAATGTACTAGTTATATTCGTGTAGAATTCTACATGTAACTTTACACCCTCCGTCTATATAAAGGGAGGTAGGGAGAGCTCAGGCGTATGATCTGATCATCATCCCACCACTGGGTCGCCTCCACCATGAGCATACGAAATAGATCAAGTCACAGACATGGGTACGGTATTTACTGGATGATAGTGGCTTGAACCTGTATACATTGTTGTCTTTCTCGTGTGCTAAACCCACCTCAGATCTCCGCACGTACGCTCTACCAAACAAATTTAGCCGGTAGGATATTATGCGGTATGCAACTCCGACAGTGGCGTGCCAGGTAAGGGTTGTGCGCATGGATCTAAAACCTCGATGGGTCCGATTTTCATCTACAACAACGGCAACTTGATTGTCGCACCAGCCCAAGCGATTCGGATGACTGGCTTCTTCATCGACGTGGATGACAAGCTTCGCTCGGCTCTCGGCTAGTCCGCGGAGAGTCTAGATGGCTAGTTAAGGAGCAGTGGCACGAAGGTCAAGGAAACAATGTCGTTGCTTTGCTTCCTTTTGGTTCTCCAAACGGTTTAAGTCCCCGAACGGTTTAAGTCCCAAAATCTAATGCAAACCACTAGTATGTGAGGTCTAAATATTTACCCACCAACTAAACTTTTTGAATAATATGAAATTGTCACAATGATATTATTTTTAATAAGACAGAATATGTCCATTACTTGCAAGCTATCAACAAGCCAGTAAACTGGATCCACATGTGGTGTTTCCTCTTATTGATATCGGATGTATTCGAATGATGACGGTCGTTCGACCCGGGGTGGGTGGCAGCATCTTACGAGATTACATGCTTAGAGCTCCATTATTCGAGTGATCACTCACAGATGGATAGAACCTTTTCTGAGTGAAGGATCAGGATGTCTCGCGACAGCGCTTGCCGCAGGGGTAAGCGCGCTGCTGCCGGTGCTTTAATTTGTGTGCTCCGGCCAGCTCCGCTCTCGCCGCAGGTATATCCTCGCTCTCCTCGGCGCGCTCTCTCTTTCCCCCAAGCGGTCTGGCGCCTCCGCCTTCGATCTAGGGCTGACGAGGTGCTTCTCCCCGCCAATGTCGGCAACTGCCATGAGCTCTTCCGCGTCTAGCCCCGTGCCTCTCCCGGACTCCAGCTCGTCGTCCACCGGCTGCTCAGCTCTTCAACCCGACTTCGGCTATGTTCATGCTACATGTGGCCGCCCTCTCTCCTGCTTCCTCCGGCAACCCTCCCTCGCTCATCGTGGCTGCCCCCAGCAAGGAGGATTTGGAAGGAGAATGTCGGCGTGCTGATCTCGCGCTCGGCCTGCAAACACCCCTGTTGTGCTTGTCGGTGGAGTCTTCAGCCTGTTCCCGCCGCCCTCGGCATTGATGTCGGGTTGCTTCTCCAAGCCTGCAATGAGGTGGAGTTGGCTCGCACTTCACACCCTCCACCCTACAGAGCAGTTAGCGGGGGGAAGGCTGATGACGTGAAACACACGTTCGTTGGGAGACCCCAAGAGGAAGGTATGATGTAGTCAGCAGCAAGTTTTCCCTCAGAAAGAAACCAAGGTTATCGAACCAGTAGGAGCAGCAACTCTTCAGAAGGTTGTCAACGGCGCCAGAAAAATAGTGTTGTTGATGGGAGTCTGGACTGTTGACGTGGAATCTGCACACAACACAATCAAACTACTTTGCCCCAACGAAACAGTGAGGTTGTCAATCTCACTGGCTTGCTGAAAACAAAGGATTAAACGTATGGTGTGGAAAATGAGTATTAAATTGCAGAGAATGAAAAAGGAACAGTTTGCAGTTTGTGGTTGTTTAATCAGTGTAAAAGAATGGACCGGGGTCCACAGTTCACTAGTGGTGTCTCTCCATAAAAGATAACTAACATGTTGGGTGAACAAATTACAGCTGGGCAATTGACGAATAGTGAGCGCATGACAATGCATATACATGACATGTTGACTACTATGATATTTAATTGGGCATTACGACATAATACATAGATCGTTATCCAACAGCATCTATGACTAATAATCCACCGCCGGGTTGTCATCCGAGTCCCCGTTGGTATTAAGTTGCAAGCAACGGATAATTGCATTAAGTAAAGTGCGTAATGTAAACAAACACATATGTCCGTGGACATAGCATCGTTAGGTTATCCCTAGTGGCAACAGCACATCCACAACCTTAGAACTTTCTGTCACTGTCCCAGGTTAAACGGAGACATGAACCCACTATCTAGCATAAATACTCTCTCTTGGAGTTACAAGCATCTACTTGGCCAAAGCATCTACGAGTAACGGAAAGCATGCAAGATCTTAAATAACATATAAGATAGATTGATAATCAACTTGACATAATATTCAATATTCATCGGATCCCAGCAAACACAACATGTAGCATTACAATAATATGATCTTGATCATGTAGGGCAGCTCACAAGATCTAAACATGATGGCACAAAGTGGAGAGACAACCATCTAGCTACTGCTATGGACCCGTAGTCCAAGGATGAACTACTCACGCATCACTCCGGAGGCAGGCATGGCGATGTAGAAGCCTCCGGTGACGATTCCCCTCTCCGGCAGGGTGCCGGGAAGAGGTTCTGAACCCTCCCGAGCTAGGGTTGACGACGGCGGCGTCTCTGGAACTTTTCGTGGATATTTGCTCAGGTACTTAGGGTTTTCGCGTCGGGGGGAATAAGTAGGCGAAAGGGCGGCGGCTGGGACCCCCGAGGGGCCCACACCACCCCAGGGCGCGGCAGAGGGGGGCCCGCGCCCGTGTGGGGCCCACGTGGCTCCTCTCCGTCGCTCTTTGGTCCGTCAGTGTTCTGGTAAAATAGGGACCCCGTGTAGTTTCGTCCAATTCCGAGAATATTTCCAGACTAGCTTTTCTGGAATACAAAAACAGCAGAAAACAGGAACTGGCACTTCGGCATCTTGTTAATAGGTTAGTCCCAAAAAATGTATAAAAGTGATATAAAGTAGATGCAAAACATGTAGCAATTGGTATAAAACAAGCATGGAACATCAAAAATTATAGATACGTTTGAGACGTATCAGCATCCCCAAGCTTAGTTCCTACTCGTCCTCGAGTAGGTAAACGATAAAAACAAAATAATTTTTGAGGTGACATGCTACTATCATAATCTTGATCATATAATATTGCAAGGCACATGTAAATGAATGAAGTGATCCAAGTCAATGGTCTATAATTTGCTACAAATAGATAATGAGTAAACAATGAATCACACAAGCTAAACGTTTTCATGAATAGTACTTTCGAGACAAGCATCAAACAGTTTTGCATAAGTGTTAACTCATAAAGCAATAGTTTCTAATAAAAGGTATTTAATCAACACAAAGGAAGAATTTAGTTTCAGCATTTGCTTCAACTTTCAACATATTTATCTCATGGATATTGTCAACACAAAGTAGTATAACAAGTCCAATACATTGCATATAACGCATGTTGTAACAAAGTTGACACTAGTGTTTGCTTGTGGAAGACAGAAAGAATAGGAAAACTGACTCAACATAAAAGTAAAAGAAAGGCCCTTCGCAGAGGGAAGCAGGGATTAAATCATGTGCTAGAGCTTTTAGGTTTTTGAAAGCATATAGAGATTGCATAAAATATTTGATACTCCTCCCAACCTTGCTAACACAAGCCATGGCTAACCGAATCCTCGGGTGCCTTCCATCAATCACATACCATGGAGGAGTATCTATTTTTGAGAGGTGTTTGTTAATTGTCAACGAATGGTAGCGGGTGAGAACAGTATTCTACCTGTCGAACGGACTTTTAAGAGCGGCTCCCATGAAGGACGTTATTTCTACCAGCAAGGCAGATCATCCCTCTTTCTCTTTGGTTTACACACATTCAGGTATTTCACTGTTTGTCATTGCTTACTGATGAATCAGGGCAAAAGTGTGAAGAGAATTAATTGGTTAAAGTTGTAATTAATTGGGACTGGGCACCCCGTTGCCAGCTCTTTTTGCAAGTTATTGGATAAGCGGATGTATATGCCACTAGTCCAGGTGTAAAAGTCCACTCGACAAATAGAATAAAGAATAACCACACTAATTCCTCATGAGCTAGTAAACATTGACACAAAAAGGGAATAATAACATTTTGAATAATTTAAAGGTAGCACATGAAAAATTTACTTGGAGTGGCAAGGAAATACCACATATAGGTAGTTATGGTGGACACAAATGGCATGGATTTTGGCTCAAGGATTTGGATGCACGAGAAGCATTCCCTCTCAGTACAGAGTTTAGGCTAGCAAGGTTATGTAAGCAAACAAGAATATCAACCCGTACACCAAGTTTTATATGACAAACATATTGCAAACGTTATAAGACTTCATACCGTCTTCCTTGTTAACCAAACCCTGTTATTAGAAAATATCTAGACCTTAGAGGTACCACGATGCAAACCAAATTTTCAACAAGCTTTACGGTAGTTCTTCACTAATAGGCTTAACTCATGTGATGCACAATTTAATCATGATCTACTTGTTAACTCAAAACAATTGACAAGCATCAAGTTATCCATTTTAGTGATCTACAAGATTAAGCAAGTTTTTCCTTATACCAATTACCACATGCAACATTTTCTGAACCAACCAAACACCAATCAATTTATTTCATCAACTCTCCAAACAAATATAAGTGAAGCAAGAGAGTACTTTCTACAAAAGAAAGCTAATAGCTCTGACAAGAGATACATGAAAACAAGAGCTAAAAGCTGAACAGCGCTAGATATGAATACTCAACAAATATAAGTGAAGAATAGGAGTATTCTCATGAAAAAGCGGAGCGTGTCTCTCTCCCAATCAAGAATGCTAGGGTCCAGTCAAGCTTTATTGAAAATAAAATGCAATACTGAAAATAAAAGCACACAGACGCTCCAAGAAAAGCACATATGATGTGAAAGAATTAAAATATAGTTTCACTAGAGATGACCTGATAATTTTGACGATGAAGAAGGGGATGCCTTGGGCATCCCCAAGCTTAGACGCTTGAGTCTTCTTGAAATATGCTGGGGAGATCCATGGGAGCCTCCCCAAGCTTAAGCTCTTCACTCTTCTTGATCCTATTATATCATCCTTCTCTCTTGACCCTTGAAAACTTCCGTCACACCAAACTCAAAGTAGATCTCATTAGAGGGTTAGTGCATAATCAAAAATTCACATGTTCTGTAAAGACGCAATATGATTTGTTACTTTAAACATTAGCTACAGCCACTGATGTTATGTGAAGCTCTTCCACCCAAAAAAGAATTTCACTCAACACTAGTAAAAGAGAGAATGCAAAATAAAAAGGCATAATCTGTCTAAAACAGAACAGTCCGCAAAGACGAATTTTTTCGAGGCACTTACGACGCTCAGATCGAGAAACTCTGAACTAATGAAAGTTTCAGACATTCATAAAGATTACGCACAAAAATTTCAGATTTTTTAACAATCTGGTGATTTTAGGAATTTCGTACAGTGAACAGCAAAAATCTGTTTCTGCGCAGCAATCAAAATTAAGCATCATCTTATCATTAGAGGCTACTCTTGGCACAACAATGCGAGAAAATAAAGATACAAAGGAGTTGCTACAGAAGTAAACAAACTCCTTGACTCAATAAAAGAAAAATTGCAGAAAAATAAAATGGGTTGCCTCCCATAAGCGCTTTTCTTTAACGCCTTTTAGCTAGGCACAAAGCATGCATCAAGTATTACCAAGTGAAGAAGCATCAACATTGTAATTTGTTCGAACAATAGAATCATAAGGTGGCTTAATCTTCTTCCTAGGAAAGTGTTCCATACCTTTCTTGAGAGGAAATTGATATTTTATATTCCCTTCTTTCATATCAATAATAGCACCTACAGTCCTAAGAAAAGGTCTTCCCAACACAATAGGGCATGATGGATTGCACTCAATATCCAAGACAATAAAATCAACGGGGACATAATTGTTGTTAACCATGATAAGAACATCATCAATTCTTCCCAAAGGTTTTTTAATAGTAGAATCAACAAGGTGAACATCCAAGTAACAATTTTCCAAAGGTGCTAAATCAAGCATATCATATAATCTTTTAGGCATAACAGAAATACTAGCACCAAGGTCACACAAAGCATTGCAATCAAAGTCATTCAATTTCAATTTAATGATGGGCTCCCAACCATCTTCTAACTTCCTAGGGATAGAAGCTTCATGTTTTAATTTCTCTTCCCTAACTTGTATGAGAGCATTAGTAATATGTTTAGTAAAAGCCATGTTTATAGCACTAGCATTAGGACTTCTAGCTAGCTTTTGCAAGAACTTAATTACTTCAGAAATATTGCAACCATCAAAATCAAAGTCATTATCATCAAAAGTAATGGAATTATTCTCTTCCTTATTGCTAGAAATTTCAGCATCTTTATCAAGGACAGTTTCAGAGTTATCAGGCAATTTAGGACATTTTGCAATAGAAGTGGAAACATTACCAACACCAACTATCTTGCCATTAATGGTAGGAGGTTTGTTAACACTTGAGTTTGAAGCATTTTCAGAAGTAGTAATAGTATAAACTCTAGCAATATTGTTCTTTCTAGCAATTTCATCCTCTCTTTCCCATCTAGCATGCAATTCAGCTAACATCCTCACATTGTTATCAATTTTAACTTGTATAGCATTGAGAGTTTTGCTCTCTTTAACATCATGAGGCATGTTCTTTAGTTTCAATAAGTCAACATCAAGAGCAAGACTATCAACTTTAGAGGAAAGCACATCAATTTTCCCAAATTTCTCCTCAACAGTTTTATTGAAAGCAGTTTGTGTACTAATAAAATCCTTAAGCATAACTTCAAGATCAGAGGGTACACTCTTATTATTATTGTAGGAGTTACTATAGGAATTTCCATAACCATTGCCACTATTAGAAGGATAGGGCCTATAATTGCTATTACCAAAATTATTCCTATAAGCATTGTTGTTGAAATTATTATTTTTAATGAAGTTCACATCAACATGCTCTTCTTGAGCAACCAAAGAAGCTAAAGGAACATTATTTGGATCAACATGTGTTTGACCATTTGCAAGCATAGACATAATAGTATCAATTTTGGCACTCAAGGAGGAGGTTTCCTCAACAGAATTTACCTTCTTACCTGTTGGAGCTCTCTCGGTGTGCCACTCAGAATAATTAATCATCATATCATCAAGAAGCTTTGTTGCAGCACCCAAAGTGATGGACATAAAGGTACCTCCAGCGGCCGAATCCAATAAATTCCTCGAAGAAAAATTTAATCCTGCATAGAAGGTTTGGATGATCATCCAAGTAGTCAGTCCATGAGTGGGACAATTTTTAACCAATGATTTCATTCTCTCCCATGCTTGAGCAACATGTTCATTATCAAATTGCTTAAAATTCATTATGCTACTTCTCAAAGAAATAATCTTAGCAGGAGGATAATATTTTCCAATAAAAGCATCTTTGCATTTAGTCCATGAATCAATACTATTTCTAGGCAAAGATAGCAACCATTCTTTAGCACGTCCTCTCAAGGAGAAAGGAAAAAGTTTCAGTTTAATAATATCACCATCTACTTCCTTGAGCTTTTGCATTTCACAAAGTTCAACAAAGTTATTAAGGTGAACAGCAGCATCATCAGTACTAACACCAGAAAATTGCTCTTTCATAACAAGATTTAAAAGTGCAGGTTTAATTTCATAAAATTCTGCTGAAGCAGCAGGTGGAGCAATAGGTGTGCATATGAAATCATTGTTGTTCGTGCTAGTGAAATCACACAACTTAGTGTTCTCAGGAGTACTCATTTTAGCAGAAATAAAAACAGTACAGAAAATAACTTGAAAGTAAACTAGATGCAAGTAACTAATTTTTTTGTGTTTTTGATAATTGAAAGCAAACAAGATAAAATAAAATAAACTAAGCAAGACAAAAACAAAGTAAAGAGATTGGAAGCGTGAAACTCCCCTTGCAGAAGACTGCTGTCTCCCCGGCAACGGCGCCAGAAAAATAGCTTGATGACGTGAAACACACGTTCGTTGGGAGACCCCAAGAGGAAGGTATGATGTAGTCAGCAGCAAGTTTTCCCTCAGAAAGAAACCAAGGTTATCGAACCAGTAGGAGCAGCAACTCTTCAGAAGGTTGTCAACGGCGCCAGAAAAATAGTGTTGAGGGAGTCTGGACTGTTGACGTGGAATCTGCACACAACACAATCAAACTACTTTGCCCCAACGAAACAGTGAGGTTGTCAATCTCACTGGCTTGCTGAAAACAAAGGATTAAACGTATGGTGTGGAAAATGAGTATTAAATTGCAGAGAATGAAAAAGGAACAGTTTGCAGTTTGTGGTTGTTTAATCAGTGTAAAAGAATGGACCGGGGTCCACAGTTCACTAGTGGTGTCTCTCCATAAAAGATAACTAACATGTTGGGTGAACAAATTACAGCTGGGCAATTGACGAATAGTGAGCGCATGACAATGCATATACATGACATGTTGACTACTATGATATTTAATTGGGCATTACGACATAATACATAGATCGTTATCCAACAGCATCTATGACTAATAATCCACCGCCGGGTTGTCATCCGAGTCCCCCGTTGGTATTAAGTTGCAAGCAACGGATAATTGCATTAAGTAAAGTGCGTAATGTAAACAAACACATATGTCCGTGGACATAGCATCGTTAGGTTATCCCTAGTGGCAACAGCACATCCACAACCTTAGAACTTTCTGTCACTGTCCCAGGTTAAACGGAGACATGAACCCACTATCTAGCATAAATACTCTCTCTTGGAGTTACAAGCATCTACTTGGCCAAAGCATCTACGAGTAACGGAAAGCATGCAAGATCTTAAATAACATATAAGATAGATTGATAATCAACTTGACATAATATTCAATATTCATCGGATCCCAGCAAACACAACATGTAGCATTACAATAATATGATCTTGATCATGTAGGGCAGCTCACAAGATCTAAACATGATGGCACAAAGTGGAGAGACAACCATCTAGCTACTGCTATGGACCCGTAGTCCAAGGATGAACTACTCACGCATCACTCCGGAGGCAGGCATGGCGATGTAGAAGCCTCCGGTGACGATTCCCCTCTCCGGCAGGGTGCCGGGAAGAGGTTCTGAACCCTCCCGAGCTAGGGTTGACGACGGCGGCGTCTCTGGAACTTTTCGTGGATATTTGCTCAGGTACTTAGGGTTTTCGCGTCGGGGGGAATAAGTAGGCGAAAGGGCGGCGGCTGGAGAGGCCCGTGGGGCCCACACCACCCCAGGGCGCGGCAGAGGGGGGCCGCGCCCTGGCCACGTGTGGGGCCACGTGGCTCCTCTCCGTCGCCTCTTTGGTCCGTCAGATGAGTTCTGGTAAAATAGGGACTCCCGTGTAGTTTCGTCCAATTCCGAGAATATTTCCAGACTAGCTTTTCTGGAATACAAAAACAGCAGAAAACAGGAACTGGCACTTCGGCATCTTGTTAATAGGTTAGTCCCAAAAAATGTATAAAAGTGATATAAAGTAGATGCAAAACATGTAGCAATTGGTATAAAACAAGCATGGAACATCAAAAATTATAGATACGTTTGAGACGTATCAAAGGCTTGCCTAGTTCAGGGAGGTGGTCAACGCCTTCACTGTGATGTGTGATGTCGCTCCAAGCTTCACAGCGAGTCACGCGCGCGACCGGCGGTGAGGGGTGTGAGGAGGCACACTAGCAGCTTGTTCAACCGTATCGCGACCCGCGTTGCACAAATATCGCACCTCTGCCATTCAAAGGTCGTCCACCTCCTCTTGAGTGGCTTAATGGAAGGTGCCATTGATGCTATGAGGTGGGGCACTGGGCGTCTACCTGCACAGAGCAGATGCGAGATCCAAAAATTGTACTCCCTCCGTTTTAAAATAATTGTCTCAAACTTGTACAAAAGTGAATGTACCTATACATGTTTCATGTCTAGATACATCCACTTTTTGACAAATTTAAGACAGTTATTTTTGGACGGAGGGAGTAGCTAATTTGGCCACAAATCTATACGTTGCACTGCTCAAACTTCTATTCAAGCTCGTTGCCGCCAGCCTTCCCCACATCATCAACAACCAGTCGACCAACTGAAAGCTACGCCGGTGCCACCCCCTCAAGACACTAGTAGAGAAGAGGCCTTTCGTCCGGGCCATTAGTCCCGGCCGCGGTCTGGGCCGCGACTAATGGTCCGGACACGTCGCCCCGAAAACGCCGAAGCGTACGGCAAGCATTAGTCGCGGCCCGTTAGGGACCAAAGGTCCGGTTTGAGATACAAACCGGGACTAAAGGGGTCTGCGGCTAATTCGTTCAAACGAGGACCCTTTAGTCCCGGTCCTACATACAACCCGCGACTAATGTGTTCAAACGAGAGGACCCTTGGGTTCCCGCGCTGGTCGTTGATCACACGGCGCCGGGGAATGAAACGTTGTCTTGGAAGTTGATCAAATGCTTAATGGATTTTTGGGAAGTTGAAAAACACGGCTGGATTAATTAGCCAGCCTCCTCATCTCCCCTGCTAGCTCTATATAAGAGAGCTACAGTGCCATTTGCCAAATGCACCATCTCCTCTCTCTAATCTTCTCTCTCGAATCGCTGCCGCGCGCCATGGAGCCACTCGCGCCCCCACCTCGATCCGAGGTGTACCACTACAAGGACGATGCCGTCGACATGCACTTCAAGGTCGTGGTCACTCTCCGCGCATCAACCGTGGAGAGATGGATCCGCGTCGTCAAGAAGCGCTACCTCGACGCCGCACCGATGAAGATCGTGGGCCTCGACTGCGAGTTCACCGACGCCACACCCGAGGAGAGGCAGCGTGCCGCTGTCCTGCAACTCTCCGTGGCGACCGACACGTTGGTGTTCCATATTTGCCACGCTGATCGGGTGCCGCAGGCCCTCAAGGACTCTTCTTGATGGACAAAACCATCAAATTCTGCGGCGCGGCTATCAACAACGATCAGCGTATGCTGGGGCCTTACGGAATTCATATTTCGTCCGCCGTCGACCTCCAGCGGGCCGTTCACCCTAACCCAACGTACCCTAATCTTCCGAGTCTCTATATTCTAGCCAATGTTACTATTGGCACAACGCTTGAGAAGAAGAAGAAGAAGAACAACAAGAAGAAGAAGGAGGACGAGAAGAAGAAGGAGGAAGAATAGAACCTCGCATTAGGTTGGGGAGAGTTTCCATTGAGCTTTTATCGCATCAAGTATGCCGCTCTGGACGCTCGCCTAGGCTACGAGATTGCTAGGAGGTGTCTTGGTGCTATGTGATCGTATGTCTCAATGTGTCGATCTAAATGTGCTATATTTAAATCAATTGGGCAATCCGGGTGCCTCGTATTGTTTCCTATATTTAAATCAATTGGGCAAGACTTGAGAAATACATTTTTTGAATGTGCTATATTGTTTCTGAGTGTGAAAAATGTGTTTTTTTGCAAAGCACCAACCACAAATATGTTGCAAAACTTGAGAAATAAAAAATTTGAAAATACTATACCATGTTATATGCATAAATAACCAAATTGTTTCCTCTGAAAAGGTTTCCATCCACCTCAATATTGTTGCCTCAATAGTACCAGACTCATATTAAATTGAAAATGACAATAATAATGTAAAATTAATTTATTGTTATTTGAATTCAAAACTACGGGGTTACGGGGTAGCATATAGCGGGGAGGAGTGCCACCGGAATGAATGGCGAGGCTACGGGGTTCAGACGGGAGACGGCGGCCATTGCTTTCTCTTTCGCTTGATGAGGTATAGGAAGTAGCGAGGCACTATACGGAAGATGCAGCTAGCAGCCGGTGTTTATATATATCGGGCAATGGGGGAAAGAAGAGCCTAGAACGAAGGTTGCAGCTAGCAGCCGGTTTAAAGATATGAATATTTCCATATTAAATTGAAAATGACAATAATAATGTAAAATTAATTTTTTGTTATTTGAATTCAAAACTACGGGGTTACGGGGTAGCATATAGCGGGGAGGAGTGCCACCGGAATGAATGGCGAGGCTACGGGGTTCAGACGGGAGACGGCGGCCATTGCTTTCTCTTTCGCTTGATGAGGAATAGGAAGTAGGGAGGCACTATACGGAAGATGCAGCTAGCAACCGGTGTTTCTCTTTCGCTTGATGAGGAATAGGAAGTAGGGAGGCACTATACGGAAGATGCAGCTAGCAGCCGGTGTTTTATATATATCGGGCAATGGGGGAAAGAAGAGCCTAGAACGAAGGTTGCAGCTAGCAGCCGGTTTAAAGATATGAATATTTCCATATTAAATTGAAAATGACAATAATAATGTAAAATTAATTTATTGTTATTTGAATTCAAAACTACGGGGTTACGGGGTAGCATATAGCGGGGAGGAGTGCCACCGGAATGAATGGCGAGGCTACGGGGTTCAGACGGGAGACGGCGGCCATTGCTTTCTCTTTCGCTTGATGAGGAATAGGAAGTAGGGAGGCACTATACGGAAGATGCAGCTAGCAACCGGTGTTTATATATATCGGGCAATGGGGGAAAGAAGAGCCTAGAACGAAGGTTGCAGCTAGCAGCCGGTTTAAAGATATGAATATTTCCATATTAAATTGAAAATGACAATAATAATGTAAAATTAATTTATTGTTATTTGAATTCAAAACTACGGGGTTACGGGGTAGCATATAGCGGGGAGGAGTGCCACCGGAATGAATGGCGAGGCTACGGGGTTCAGACGGGAGACGGCGGCCATTGCTTTCTCTTTCGCTTGATGAGGAATAGGAAGTAGGGAGGCACTATACGGAAGATGCAGCTAGCAGCCGGTGTTTATATATATCGGGCAATGGGGGAAAGAAGAGCCTAGAACGAAGGTTGCAGCTAGCAGCCGGTTTAAAGATATAAATATTTCCATATTAAATTGAAAATGACAATAATAATGTAAAATTAATTTTTTGTTATTTGAATTCAAAACTACGGGGTTACGGGGTAGCATATAGCGGGGAGGAGTGCCACCGGAATGAATGGCGAGGCTACGGGGTTCAGACGTGAGACGGCGGCCATTGCTTTCTCTTTCGCTTGATGAGGAATAGGAAGTAGGGAGGCACTATACGGAAGATGCAGCTAGCAGCCGGTGTTTATATATATCGGGCAATGGGGGAAAGAAGAGCCTAGAACGAAGGTTGCAGCTAGCAGCCGGTTTAAAGATATGAATATTTCCATATTAAATTGAAAATGACAATAATAATGTAAAATTAATTTTTTGTTATTTGAATTCAAAACTATTAGTACTTAATCATTAATGTTTATGTTAACATAGGTTTGGCATTAAAAATAATAATATGATTTTTCACTACAAATAACAAAAAAAATGAATTAATAATTATTATTACTTAATCATTAATATTTGTGCAAAAGATGATATGGACACAATATTTAGATTCCTATCATTTATCTGATCGAT
Organism: Poa pratensis; assembly: GCA_947311845.1. Lineage (NCBI taxonomy): Eukaryota > Viridiplantae > Streptophyta > Magnoliopsida > Poales > Poaceae > Poa > Poa pratensis. The sequence goes on along the minus strand of CAMZMU010000020.1, from coordinate 65,589,130 downwards.
TCATACATATTATTTGTCGAATTTTGATTTATCGGTTTAAAGATATGAATGTTTCCATATTAAATTGAAAATGACAATAATAATGTAAAATTAATTTTTTTGTTATTTGAATTCAAAACTATTAGTACTTAATCATTAATCTTAATTATGCAAAAAATAATTTGAAGTAATATTTATGCAAAAAATGAATTAATTTTTAAATTAATAATTTGAAGTAATATTTATGCAAAAAAGAATTAATAATTATTATTACTTAATCATAAATCTTACTTAATAATTTTTTTGATCGATTTATACATATTATTTGTCAAATTTCGATTTACGGATTTAAAGATATGAATTTATCCATATTAAATTGAAAATGAAAATAATAATGTAAAATTGATTTTCTTGTTATTTGAATTCAAAACTATTAGTACTTAATCATTAATGTTTATGTTAACATAGGTTTGGAATTCAAAAATAATAATATGATTTTCTCTACAAATAACAAAAAAATGAATTAACAATTATTATTACTTAATCATTAATATTTATGCAAAAGATGATATGGACACAATATTTAGATTCCTATCATTTTTCTGATCGATTCATATATATTACTTGTCCAATTGCGATTTATAGATTTAAAGTTATATTATATACCATATTATATGATAATAATAACAAAAAATGAATAAAATATTGAAAAACTAAATTATTTCATATTTGGATTTAAAGATATATTATTTGTCCAATTGCGATTTACAGATTCCTCACATTTTTCTGATAATAGTGGATATATTATTTGTCCAATTGCGATTTGTAGATTTAAAGATATTAATTATGCCATATTATATGAATAAATGGCAATAAATGAATAAAATAGTTTTATTACTTATTTTATTTTCATTGGAATTCAATATTATTATTACTTATTCATTATTGTTTACTTAAATAATTGTTTTTGGTTTCAAAAAATACAGACATGTGACACAATGATATAAGAGTTAATAGGATTGATATGGTAGTATTGACAACAAGGTACAATCAGATTCGCGGGACTACAGCAGGAAGGAACAGAGAAGTTAAGCATGCTGAGGGTGGAGTAGTGTGAGGATGGGTGACCGATCGGGAAGTTTGAACAAGACTAGAATTTGACCAAAGTTTAAGTGTAATGAGTGTTAAAAATGGTCCTAGTGAGAGAGTAACGAGTCAAACAATTAGAAAAAAGAAATTAGAGGCACTAGGATTATGAGAGCATTGCTTAGTTAGAGGCGCCTCTAATTAGAACCCGGATGGAAAACAAATGTTGGAAAAAAAATTGAAACAAATGTTGGAAAAAAAATTCGGAAAATAATCTTTAGTCCCGGATGGTATTACCAGCCGGGACTAAAGGTCCTCCAGCCCAATCCCTGTATCGCGGCTACGTGGAAGGCCTTTAGTCACGGCTGGTAACAGGCCGGGACTAAAGGTTGGGCCTTTAGTCCCGCTTGGCCTGTCCCATTTGGCTAACCGGGACTAAGCCCTCACGGGCCGGGACAGAAGGTCATGTGTCGACTAGTGAGAGCGGGCTTCCACGTCTGCCAAAGTAGCGAACCCAACACATATGTCGTCTCTAGTCCGTCTTTGCGGAAGAGGCCAAGTTGACCCGCTAAAGCTGTCTTGCAGAGGTTGAGAGTTATTTGGCGAGAGCGGAGGTTGCTCATGGTAGGCTCCCTGTTGTGCTAGTCGTCACTCCTCCGGCCGAGCTCTTTGGCTTTCTCTCTCCTCGTGGTAGGCACCGCATGTCGCCACCTTCTGATGTGTTGTCTAGCTCTGAGAGCGAGGCCTTCGTTGGAGTCGTGGCTCCTTGTTTGCAGATCATGCTCGAGCTACAGAAGCTGTGTGAAAAGCCCACTGCGCCTATCTTAATGGCGCCTCTGCCGGCGGGGCTCATTTAAGGCCTCGGTGGTGCCTTTGAGTCCCACACCTCCACCGCTGGAGACTAGCCACGCTCGCTTTCATGGAGTGGGAAGATCTCGACGATGTTGATTTTCACTCGAGTGAGTCCATTGGGCAGGAGGCTCAAAGAATGATAAAGTTCTTGCTTCCGGTGCTTTGGCACTTGTTCCCGGAGCTCTCTTCGCCAAAAATATTTGTGATATTCTTGTCAGCTTGGAAGCTGATTACCCTGGGCCTGCCAAGAGAACTGGGTCTCTTTTAAAGTAGAGGGCAACCAGGAACAAAAGTAAGAAAGCGAGATCTTGCAAGGAGAAATCATTTAAGAGTAAAACCAAGAGTGACGCCACAAGGAAGGCATCCGCAACAGCTTGATGGATCGTTCTCACATCTCTTCGGGCTGGCGTGTCCGAGATCTTTATTGTTGTTTTCTTGGTGTGTGTTTTTCGCCATGTGGTGATCAATGTGTCAAAGAGTTTGCGGTTGTAGCGGGTTGGCAGAGTTGGTTGATCTGCCTTGACCGACGGGTAGTTGCATGTCTTGGCAGTTTTCCGCATGTGATTTTGTTGTAATGGTTTTCGTCCAGTTTCTCGTTAACTAACTGGCAAATTTTCTTCTTCTTAATAAATAGTGAGTAGTAGAAAAACTGCCCCTGTTTAAAAAGAATGAATAGTGGTTGATCTTTGTATTCACTCTTAAGTGATCCATGATTTGTGAATAGTTTAACGTTTTAAACTATGCTATAAAACGGGGTTGTGTGCATAGTTTAGATGCAGAGAGAGGCCGGGATCTGCACCACCATTTCAAAGAAAAAAAACGTGAGGTCTAAATTAGATCGGATTGCTGAGCTCTATACGTGACCAGAAGTCCTGAAGACCAGCATTTTCCGAAGTGAATTCTCTGGCAATATTATTTTCAAAGCAACAACATATATAAACAAACAACAAGCGATACTATGTAAATATAAGCAAACAGCACGCGGATCAATAGGCCACATCATAAGCTAGGGCCTTAACTGCAGTACGGGCTCACGGCGAACGTACCAACCGGGAACGACTTGGATATCACCCCCGCGTCGAATTTGAGCTGGTCACCGTCACGGCCAACACCAGTGATGCCTACCCGTTCGATTGCGATGTTCACGCTCACACCTTGCAGCTCGTTGATCACCATGGACTGGATGCTCCCGTGTATGTTGTTCTCGTATCGGAGTGTGTAGCCGGAGACATCGATCTCACACTCACCGGGCAGGGCAACGTCGAAGGAGCCATCGGAGTTGAGGGTGTAGTTCTGTACACCCTCTGGGAGTATGCCCGGCGGGAAGTTGTACTTCGCCAGCATCTCGTATACCGTTGGAGTCGCAATGGAGATGCGCTTGGTGAGGGTGCGCGTGGAAGAAGAGGCCACGAAGGAGGCAGCCACAAGGAGGAAGATGACGAGGTGGTTCCTTGCCATGGCGGGTGATTGTGATATCGTCTCGAAGACTCGAAGTATGTTGGAGTTGAATGGTTGATGTAACTAAAGACAGTCTGTAGCCTCATATATATAGGTCTACCTGAAAATACTGTACAATGCAGTACGATGTTAATGTATACAAACGCACATTACATATGGACAGCCACAAAACAGAGAGAGAACCATTTCCGCAAAAAAAAATAAAAAATAGAGATAACCCATACCCGATAAGGTACGCCTTAAATTAACACAAAAGGAATGGTTTAGATACGTTGCCGGCATGTCTATACTATATCGAAGGCAAAAATGTTATAATTCGGAAGCAGCTCTGAGACGGCACGCCGGCCAATAGCACTTCCTATACGGTACGGATTAGTGATATCAGGTGACCGGAAAAACTATTGCTGATGGTCTACGTTCCACCCAATATGTCACATTCTCTTTTGGGGAGCAGAGTTGATGGAGTTACCCTACGGTGAGATTTAGTTCATCGGGTATGAAGGATATAAATATGCTATATCTAACTCACGTAGCATAAATTACAAGAAGGAAGAAGAACAAGATCTGTTGTAATGGCGACCTTCTGGAGCATCTGGCTATCTAGGAATAGGAAGGTTTCCGGTGACAACGAGTTACCGGTTCAAGTTGTGGCCAGGCAATGCATTGAGACGGGCACCCTGTGGTCTACGGGTACCAAGAAGAAAAAGAAGGAAGCTTTCTGTCACTGGGTTGCTGAATGGCCGGACTAACTCCTTCTGTTTTCTTTGATTCTGGTTGTACTGTTTGTGTCCACTCTCAACTCCCCTAAATAAAGCTGCAAAATAATATGCAAAAACTTCCATGCACACTTTACATGTATTTCACAATACCTAGACTTGAATCAGAAATTCAGTTTGGCTCCCGAGCTCATATGCTCCTGGTATATTAAACGAAATTTTAAAAATAGTAAAACATTTTAAAACATTCTGAAAACAAATGGAGGCGAACACATACCCATGTCCAACATACGTGCCAAGTTTCGTGGCGAAATGACATTCAATATGCCTTGTGCAAAAAAGACAAATCTATGGTCGAATGCAATTTCAAAAACGTACTTTTTAGAGCACTAACATTGTTATTTTGCACATAGCGCCACACATCACATTTTATCACGAAACTTGGCACGTATTTAAAAAACATGTATATGTTCATCACCGAACAATTTTAGAATTTTTGGACATGATTTACTATTTTTAAAATTTCATTTAATATAACAGGAGCATATGAGCTCGGGAGCCAAAACGCCTCTCCCGACTTGAATTAATTTTCTAAGAACAATCATCTTGATATAGGATATTCGACCTAAACTAATATGGAAAACAAACAAAAATAAATTTACTAATCGGTTTTCTATTTTATATGGAGTATCAGGTAATTATAGCGGAGGAGATCAATGTCAACTTAACATGCCTCAGCTCGTTGGGTCGACATGCATAGGTAGCACATATGACTTGAACAAAACTGGAAATACATCGAAGAGAGGAAACTAAAAGCGAGTGCAGTGACGCATATGAATTGCCACAGCTACTAGCGGAGTTCACAATGGTCAGAAACAATAGAGAAACGATAAACTTGAGAACGAATATAAGTTTGGTAGCTCTGCCGCATTTCCGAAATCGGAAAAAGAGGCTCCTTTCCATGGCGACTCCCTGGCGACGCCGGTAGCCGGTAGGTGCCGCTTCCTCCTGCCCTCCCCCCGGTGGCCATGGCTCCGTCGTGCGCAGCGGCCGCTCCCGCGGTACGGGGGGACCCGGATTCCCTGCAAGGCCGGAGCTGGGCGGACATCGCCGACGAGGTCGCAGCGGACGAGGCAGAGCGTTTGGAGATGGAGCGGAGATGCTCTTCGCCGGCGCTCCCAACCTTCGCGGACATCTTGGCGCTATCGCGGTGTTCCCCAGGCCGTCGGCGTGGTCCAGCTCCGAGGCGTATGGCGGCTGGTTCGCCGGCGCGCCGGCCGTCCCCTCGGGGCTCGCAGCTTGCCTGCCCGCCTATCGCTCGTGGGTCCCGCACGGGACCTGCTCGTGCTGGTCTGGCCGGAGAGGCTGCTGCAGAGAGGTGCTCTGCGGCGGCGCTCCAGCCGGTACCGGCGCAGGCGACCGGCGGCGAGGTGACGGCGTCCACGGGGACAGGGGCGACGCAGTGCTTGTCCCAGGTGGCCTCCGAACGGCCTTCCGTGCTGGGCCCTGGGCCGCATCCATCTGTGAACCCTAGGCCCTCTTGGGGGATCCTCGGCCCAAGGCCCGTGCTGCCTTGGCGCAGCCAGGACGTGCGCGTGGGCCACGAAAAAGGCCAGGGGCGGTCGTTTGCGGAGGCCCGGGTGCAGCCCACCAGGCCCGAGTCGGCCTGGCTCTGGATTCACCGGGGTGCACGCGACCTTACCCTAGCCTGCGCCGCCAGGAGCGACCAAGTCGCGAAAAATCGAAACTCTGCACGTCAAATCCATCTCCACCCGCCGCCGGCGCCCCAGCTTCTCTCCTACGCCGCTGCGGCCATGAAGCGCCGCCGGAGTCCATCCCCTCCTCGTCGTGGTGCTCCCCTCCCGCCCGCAGCCCGCACGTCTTCGCCTCCCCGCGCCCCGGTTGCGGCATACCGCCCACCGCCGCGGCGCTCGCCAGGCCGGCGGTCTCCTCCACGCCGGTCCCGCTCCTCGGCCCGCCGCTCCCAACCCGCAGTTCCCGTTCTCCGACGGAGCGTGCTCGTGGGGGCCGTGATGCGCCGCCGGCCCGCAGCCCACGTCGGGCAAGGTCGCCTCCCCGCCGTGCTGCCTCCCCGGACGGCCAGCGCAGGGAAGTGGCGCTGCGGGAGGAGCTGCGCCAGCGCCTCCCCTTCCAGGGGAGGGGTCGGGAGCAGGTCGTCCCTGCGGCACGCCCCGGTCCTGTGCAAGCAGTTAACAAGAAGAAGAAAAAGACTAAGAAGAAGAAGAAGCCAGCTACTGCTCCAGCTGCGGACGACAGCCAGCCAGGTGCTGCGGCTGGAAGGGTGCCGGTTGCGTCCCGTGAGGCAGTCGGGCGCCCTATGCCGTCCGTCCTCGAGCTCTACGGTCATGGCGTTGATGCTGGCTTTTACTACGTGGACACCGGAGGTATCAAGCTGGCGTCTCCGGCCCACTTGGCCGTGGTGACCGTTCTTCCCGAGCAGAGCTTGGACCCTTCAGTGGTGATCTCAGCGGAGACCATACGCTCCGAGCTTGAGGGTTTGGACCGTGGATGGTCCTGGGTGGTGCGGGAGCGCTCCCCGACGGAGTTTCCGGTGGCGTTCCCCACTGCCGAGCTCCTCGCCCACGTGTCTTGGAGTGCGACCATCACACTTCCGTTGCACAACATTCGCGTCTCCATCAGACCCGCCACCACCGACCCGGACGCGCCGCCACCTCTTGCCAAGGCGTGGGTTCGGATTCACGGGATCCCCTCTGAGCTGCGGAAGGAGGTGGCCTTCGTGGCGCTGATCACCCAGGCCGTTGGTCGCATTGAGGAGGTGGACGTGAGTTCCCTGCCAGGGGACGGCCCCGTTTGGATCCGTGTCAGGACTCCGGATCCCGCCAAGCTCAACGTTGCCCTGCCTACCTTCTACTTCGACGGGGTGGGTAGGACGCTGGTGGTCGAGCTGGAGGCTGAGGTGGATCGCCCGCGGTCCACTTCCCCTCTAGCCAGTCACTCGCCGTCCCCTCACACCAGCCCTTCCGACGGCGGGGAGGGGGGCTCGTCGGAGGACGGCCCGTCGGACGGTGACGCCCCTCACGCCACGGACGCTCGTCCTCCTCCTGCGACTTCAGCTCCGCCTACTTCAGCGCCTCCGCCCTCAGGGATGACAGCTCCTGCAGGCTCCCGGGTTCAGGCATCTTCGCCTGGACAGTCCGACGCTCGCCCAGCTCCGCCACTGTCCTTTGGATTCCCGCTCTCACAGTACGTTCCAACCTTTGTGAGGGGCCGGGTTCCATGGACATCTCCGGCCTCGTCTCGTCTGCCTTGGGGCGCCAGGCCTCTCCTCAGGTGGAGGTGGAGGACTCTGACGACGCGCCGAGTGTGGGGATGGAGGTCATGGCCCCCGACACCCCGCGCTCCCCGGGCGCGGTCTGGTACACCCGCTCCCGGGCACCCCGGCAGCACCTGTCCTGGAGCCGGTCACGGTCTTCCCCGACACTCCCGTGGCTGGCACCAGGGGGCGCCCTAGGCGTCACCGGTCTTCCCCCCCCCCCGCCCCGACACTCGCCGCCACAGTGCGCGCTTGGCGAGGGCTAGGACTGGTGGCGAGGCGGTGGAGCCTACCGTCACGATGGTGGCGACACGCCGCCATGAGGCGCTCGACCGTGGGACTGGTACGTCCCGACCTTCGCCCACCCCTACTCCCCCTCCCCCTCCCCCTCCCTCTCCTCCTTCTGGTTCCCGGTTTTCGGTTCTCGACTCTGTACCGTTGGATCATCTAGCTCTGGTTGCGGGGGACTGTGACATTATTTTCCGTGGAGAGGGGGCCTCGCCTTGAGCAAATTGCGGCCATCAAGGCTAAGGAGGTCTATGAGGGGGCCCTAGCGGCGGCTCGTGCTCAGGCGGAGCATGAGCGGCAGGGGCCCCCGGCTCCCGCTGGACCCGTGCAGGAGGCACAAGGGTCTGGCAGTGGAGCCCCTCCTAGGCCTGATGATGCCACAGTTGCTGTGCCTACTTCCCAGCCTGGGAAGAGGCGCGGGAGGCCCCCTAAGGCGACGTCCCGGCCCTCGACCTCTGGTAGGGCCCAATCGGTCCCCCTTAAGGGGACCAACCCCGACATTGTTTCTCAATGAATGTCCTCACATTCATTTGGAACATGAGGGGGTTTGGGCAGGAGGGCCGACGCCGCCAGTTGATCAACTATCTGAGAGACGAAGATGTGGACATTGTGGGTTTGCAGGAGACGATTCGCCAGGATTTCTCGATCTCAGAGCTAGAGAGCCTAAGCCGTCACAAGTTCTCGTGGCATTGGCTCCCGGCGACGGGACACTCAGGGGGCATCCTCCTTGGTGCCAAGGAGGATACCTTTGAGATAGAGGATATGGACCGCGGGGAGTTCTTTGTGAGCATGTTGCTCACCCATAGACGATCGAACCTCCGCTGGGAGGTGATTATTGTCTATGGCCCCGCGGATCACCGGAGGTCCGCTGAATTCTTAGCTGAGCTCAAGGCAAAGGTGGAGCGATGCTCTACCCCTGTGGTGGTGGCAGGCGATTTTAATCTCATTCGCTCCCCTGATGATAAGAGCTCGGATAATGTGGACCTCCCTAGGATGCGTATGTTCAACGACTGGATTGCTGACATGGCTCTGAGGGAGATCACTCGTGTTGGGGCACGTTATACGTGGTCCAACAACCAGGCCGTCCCGATCCGGAGTGTGCTTGACCGGGTATTAGTGTCGGTGGAATGGGAAATTGCCTTTCCTCTGTGCTCGCTTCGTGCGGTTACTAGGATTGGCTCAGACCATTCCCCCCTCCTCCTCTCGTCTGGAGGGGGGGCCCCGCCGAGGTCGAACCGCTTCCACTTTGAGGAGTTCTGGCTTGGTCAGCCGGGATTTGTGGAAGCGGTTCGCCAAAAGTGGGACTTGGCGGTCGCGACTCCCCCCCGCGCCTATAATGCGGTTGACATTTGGCACCACTGTGCTAAGGTCGTGCGCCAATTTATGAGGGGGTGGGGCGCGAATTTAGGCGCGGAGGTGCGTAAGAATAAGGCGGACATCCTCGCCCAGATTCAGACGCTTGATATGGCGGCTGACTCGACAGGTTTGTCCGCGGATGGATGGTTGGAGCGGTATGCTTTGGAGAACTCCTTGATGGAGATCTACAAAGGCGAGGAGATATTCTGGCGACAGCGTAGTCGCCAGAATTGGATTCTTCGCGGAGATGCTAATACAGCATACTTCCATGCCATTGCTAATGGTCGCCGTCGTAGGTGCTCTATCCCTTGCTTATGGGCGGATGGCCTCCTATTGGCCTCCTATTAGAGGAGGCCCAGGACCTTTCCGACCATATATACTCCTTCTATAAGGAGTTATTTACGGAGGGTCCCCGCACGGGAGTGGCTTTGGCCGCGCACTTCTGGCCCTTAGGGGCCTTAGTCTCGGATGACGAGAATAGGGAGCTTACTCTCCCATTCAGTCCGAGGAGGTGCGCCGGGCCATTATGGGGATGAAAACCAGTTCGGCCCCAGGGCCGGATGGTCTCCCTGTATCCTTCTTCCAGAAGTTCTGGGAGTATATTGAGGCGGTGATTATGCCGATGTTCCAGGAGTTCTATACTGGGACACTAGTTATGTCCCGCCTTAATTTTGGGGTGATTACCCTAATTCCTAAAGTTGTAGGGGCCACGGATGTTCGTCAGTTTAGGCCGATCACGGTGATCAATGTCATCATGCGTCTGCTCGCCAAAGTGTGTGCAACACGCTTGGCGCCAGTTGTGGAGCGCCTGGCTCACCCACATCAGTTCGCCTTTCTCAAGGGACGATTTATCCATGATGGGATTCTGGCTCTTCATGAGGTTGTTCATGAAGTCAAGACGAGACACCTTAAAGGTGTCTTTCTTAAGCTAGATTTCCAGAAGGCATATGATCGTTTGGACTGGGCTTTTCTACGCCAGGTCCTCGAGCGTCGTGGGTTTGACGACCGCTTCATATCGTGGATTATGCAGATCGTCATGTCCGGGAACACGGCCATAAACATTAATGGAGACATTGGCCCTACTTTAGGTCTTCGCGTGGGGTGAGACAAGGGGATCCGATTTCCCCCCTTCTTTTTGACCTCGCTGGTGACGCCCTGGCGGCCATCTTGGACAAAGCCAAGACGGCCGGTCACATCTCTGGTGTGGTAGGGCACCTTATTCCTGGAGGTGGGATCACCCACCTCCAATATGCGGACGATACCATGATCATGGTGGAGGGTTCGGAGCTTGACATTATTAATCTCAAGTTCCTTCTCCTCTGCTTTGAGGCCATGTCGGGCCTCAAGATTAACTTCGACAAGAGCGAAGTCATGATCATGGGATACTCCCCTGATGAGCGACAGCGGATAGCGGACAAACTAAATTGCAAGTTGTCTACCTTCCCTGTTACTTACCTGGGGACGCCCATTAGTGATTCTAGGATCCTTATTAAGGACCTAGAACCGGTCACCCAGCGTGTCAAATCCAAGGCGGAGCCTTGGCAAGGGCGGTTCACCTCTAAGGCGAGCAAGACTGTCCTGATTGACGCCTGTCTCTCTAGTCTACCTATGTTCCTGATGGGAGTTTATATACTCCCAGAAGGCACGCACGTCTCATTTGACAGGGATCTCTCACGCTTCTTCTGGCAGGGGGCCAATGGGCGTCAGAAGTACCACATGGTCAAATGGGCGGATGTGTGCACCCCCAAAGACATGGGGGGCATTGGTATCATTTCCTCCCGTAAGATGAACGTTGCGCTCATGCTACGATGGGTATGGCGGATACTTAGAGAGGAGGGGGGACTATGGCTGCAGCTAATCAAAGCGAAATATCTGCAGGGTCGCCCCCTCTTTTCTTGTGACCGCCAGGATGGATCCCAATTTTGGCGATCTATCCAATCCATCAAGCATGAGATTAGGAAGGGTGTCCGCTTCTCCATTGGTAATGGAGAGGACACCCTTTTTTGGCTGGACCCGTGGCTCGATGGGAGCCCGCTACAGCATAGGTTCCCTGCTCTTTTTGCTATCAGCGCGGACCCGATGCAGCTTGTGGCTTCGGCAATACCCAATGGGACTTGGAACATCTCGTTCCGACGAACATTCGGTATTGCCGAGGCTGCAGCTTGGACAGAGTTACGGAGTTTGCTTCCTGAGTCGCTGCCAGGCGGTCGTGACCTCGTGTCATGGCACCTGACACCGTCTGGGATGTTCTCTGTAAAGTCGGCGTATCGGAGTCTCTTTAGTACCCCAGTTAGAGTTGGACCTCCCCACTCTGGAAGTCCCCCATACCGTTAAAAATCAAAATCTTCGTGTGGCAGCTTCTTAGGGACCGCCTCCCCTCAGGGGTGGAGGTTCGCAAGCGACAGGGGCCGGGTGATGGGCTCTGCCCCATGTGTGGGATCCCCGAGACGGGAACCCATATTCTTTTCACCTGCCCCGCTGCCAGGTTTCTATGGAACTTCGTCCACGAGGCGCTGGGGCCTGCTTGGCAGGCCTCAGACCTTGGCGAGTTCCTAGAAATCCAGGCGAACCGTACCGGGGAGAGGCGACGCCTCTTCTGGTTGGTGTTTGCCGCGTTGATGTGGACCCTATGGACGATTCGCAATAAGATGGTGATCGAGCGGATTTTTCTCCGACGTGCTTCTGACTCGATGTTTAAACTTCTGGCTTTCTTGCAGCAGTGGCACCCGTTGTCTAGGCAGCGGGACAGGGAGCAGCTGGACGCCATGATCACTAGACTTGTGGAGACCGCTGGCGCGTCTCCGCGTCTTCTTCCAGCTAGCGCCGGAGGGGCTTAGTTTTTTGTGTTCGCTCTCTTCTGTCTTTCTTGATGTATCTCTCGCACCCCCCACCCCCCCCCCCCACCACTTCTTTCTTGCTTTTTTCATGTGGGCTTACTTGTGCTGCGCCCCCAGCAAGCGGCCTTTCCGCTCTTATGTTTGTAACGTGTATGAACTTGCTTGGCATGTTGCTTTATTTATAAAGCGGGGCGAAAGACTGTTTCGAGAATATAAGTTTGAAAGTGTATGGTGTGGCATCATTGGACCGAACCAGGGAGGCAAAGATAAAGGATGAGGACTTCGAAAAGATCACGCAAAATATGATAGAATGTAAAGCGCCCAAAAATCTGCTCGTCTTGGCGGCGCCGTAAAATCAGACCCGCCTAAAGTCTCGACGTATCGATCTGACAATTTACTTGTATCTCATGTCAACGGCTCCCTCTTCATCTCTTGTTTTTCAGCTGTGTTGTTCTTTCTGGTTTTTTGCAAGCCTGGAATGCAAAAGTTCTTCCAATCCAAGCACCATGTAGCAGAATTTTTACCCAAACACCATTTTACAATTCAGTTGTCTTCGTTCGGTTTCCTCGTGAGGTACAATACCACGTAAACGGAATAGATGTATTTGTGTGCGAGGAAATCACTTTCTTTTTTAAATAATACATTTGTTAATAATTTTTAGAAATAATACACATTTCTAGGAAGTTGTAAAAATAATACACCATCGGTGTTGGCCAAGCCGATAGGTACTTGTCAGCTACAGCGTGGCCGATTAGTACCTATCAGCTATGGCGTGCCGATTAGTGTTGATAAGCCTCCTTCGTACATGGCGCCCATGCCCACTAATCGGCCACACCGTAGCTGATAGGTACTAATCGGCCACGCCGTAGCCGATGCTGTATTATTTTTGCAACTTACCAAAAATGTGTATTATTTTTGAAAATCATTTACAAAATGTATTATTAAAAAATAGCGAGGAAATCGAGAGAGGATTTCGGGCTTGGGCTAGGCCTTCATGGGCTGACTTTGTAGCAGCCCAATATAAAAAACCTACTGCTATTTGTTTTTGTGTTTTTTCACAAGCTGAATATAATTTTAAATCTCAATAAATTTCAATTATGGATATTTTTAAAATCCTACATTTCTTCAAACTCGCTGTGGTTTTTAAAATCATAACAATTTTCAAATATGAAAAAATTCAAATTTGACCAATTTTCATATCTAAACAAAATTTTAAATCTGAAATTGTTTTGAATTCTGAACAATTTTCACATCTGGATGAAAAAAAATTAAAATCTGAACAAATTTAATTTTTAACAAATCGAACAAAATTTCAAATCTGAACAAAATTTCAAATCTAAGCAATTTTCAAAACCTGTAAACATTTTTCGAAAATAAAACGAAACAAAAATAAAAGAAAACAATAGAAAAAAGAAAAGAAACAAAAACAGAGAAGAAAATAAAGAAGAAAAAGCGGAAAAAAGAAAAAATCACCAAATGGGCCGGCCCACCAACGGAATCCTTCAGGCGATGGTTCCATCTCGCGTCGCCGCGGGGCGATATATAGGATTTGCCCGTATCTCACATCATTTGCTTGCCTCCGGCCCATGAAAATAATGTGAGTCCGCTTTGGCCCGCACAAACTAGCATCGCGGTGTTCATTTTCCAAGTTCCCGACCATTGACGAATGAAATGAAAATATCTAATTCATCTGCTAGTCAGGCTTCGTATGGGCATCAGAACACAGGGATGCCACCTAGCAACCTCTCAACTGTTTTTGATTTCCATCCACTGCTGCAAAAAAGTCGTATGTATCTTTTCGATGCAGAGGCTGGGGCTTCCCCATTTCTAAAAAAATCTCTGGCCGTGCGCTTGCCGAGTAGAAACCGTTTTTGTTGCAATCTTCGTGCCTATCCTCCCGACTCCTCTCAGTAGGAGTTAAGATGCTTCAGACGCCATCGTTTGGCCTTGCCATCCAAGCCCAGTAAAAGCGGACAAAAAGCACAAGAACCCTCCCGCAAAAAAAGCATAAGAAACCGGCCGGCATCCCGCTTCCGGCAGCGAAGGGAGCCCCGGGAGATGTAACTTGTAATCCTTTTGTTTCATCAATGGTCAGAACACGTATGGAAATATCTAATTCAAGCAGATACCAGTAGATGCCTTTTATCTAAAAAACGTGCAATTCACTACAGAAGAAAAGATGAGCTGAGTTTTCAGGATAGGGCTGTGTTGCTTCATCTACACAAGGAACAGATCAGTAGATTATTTAGTAGGAAGGATCGGATCATGATGTGTTGCACCGTCTTTCAGTAGGAGCGTGTAGCATTTCACAAAACCGAATACCCTTTTGTAACACTTAGGATTTTATTAGCATTAATGTCGAAGCAACAACACACAACCATACTGGCTAAACAAACGCCAGACGAATCAATAGACCATGCCATGTCTTGTTGGATTTACTTCGGAAAGCCGGGGCCTCGGTTGCAGCGCGGGCTGGCGATGAAGTTCCCAGCCGCGAATGACTTCGATATCATGCCTGCGTCAAATCTGAGCTCCTTGCCATCCCGTTCAACTGCATGGATTTCTATCCGGTTAACTGCAAGGTTCACGTTGACCCCTTGCAGCTTATTAATCAGCATGGACTGGATGTTCCAGCGTATTTTTCTCTCGTACTGGAGTATGTGCCCGGCGAGGTCGATCTCACACCCGCTGTGGGGGTTCACATCGAAGGAGCCGTCTTGGTGAAGGGTAAACTTCTATATACCCTCTGGGAGGATGACATGTGGGAAGTTGTACTCCGCCAGCATCTCGTACACCGATGGAGTTGGGCTGGAGTTGCTCCTTGCCACGAAGGTGACAGCCACAATGAGGAGTAGGAGCTGGAGAAGATGGTTATTGGCCATGGCCGGTGCTTGAGAAGTTGTGATATCAAGCCGAAGTATGTGAGGAGATGATGTAAAACTAAAGGGGAGTATGTAACCTCATATATAGGTCTACCTAGAGAGCAATATTAACTTGTTAAGTGGAGTACACTATTTTTTTTTTTTGATAAAGATGTATACGAAGTTAATGTTAATAAATGCACAATAAATTTGGATAATTACAGAATAATAGCTGCTCTTTATCGCAATAAATATGTTGATAAATGATGTAAAACTAAAGGGAGTATGTAGCCTCATATATAGGTCGGCGAAGTATCAGGTGAAAACTCCCATTCAGTGAAAACTTGCAAACTATGCTCGTGAATCGTCAGATCGATAACACACGGTACAGATCAGAAAAAGGAATCTAACCAGCCACTTAAGCACAATTTGCAAATAACCCCCTTCGTTTTAGCGTGCTTGGTCACGATTCAGCAAACAAAAGGAAAATGGATCTTCTCTGATCTGTGTCGCCATGGAGCCTCGTCCGGCGACAAGGGGGTTGATCCATGTCTCAACCTTATGTGATTGTTGAGATGTAACCTCTTAATACTTGATACTTGATACTTGAACAATCAGTTAATAAAAAGCCGTATGCATCACTCGATGCAGATGCTAGGGCTTCACCCCATTTTTTTTAAAAAAAGTGTGGGTAGCCCGTTTAATTTGACATTGAAACCATAAGGACCTTGTCGACTACTTGGCATCGCCTCAGTCACGAAAAAAGTCATGGTGAAAGCATGCTTAGTGGAGTCGCATGTTCTACTAGCTGAAAAAAAGCAAAGACAAAAACGAATATAATTCATATGAGCACGCAAATAATGAAGGCGTCGCCATGAACATATACATTCTGTTACAGAAGACAGAGCATTGTTTCGTTAAAAAATACGCAGCCGCTCATCAAAGGAAATAGTTATAACGTTGTAGCGTTTCACGCCTTCCGTCCAGGAGATTTGTAGCCGTAGCCGGAGGCATCCATGGCCTTAGGGCAACACCAGCTTTGCATTTCATCCGCACGCGTCCGTCTCTGTCCGTTTAGACCCATTTCCAGCCCAAATTTAGATGGGTTTGTGTTCCTCTTCTTGATCATCTCGGAGGCTCGGTGTATTTGCATAAGATCGACCTCCTACTGAGCAAATAAAGGTGTGTCAACCTCATTCTTTCGCCGCTGTTATACTCCACCCCGATCTGTTTCGCACGGCTGTTCTCGGGCACACCAGACCGCCTTGCCTAAGTGGTAACTCTCTGAGAACTACATTGACAACCATGGTGTGTGGCTCGAGCGTTTCCAGCGGGATAGCCGAGACAATATCAATGACGAGGCACACCACCATGGCTTGTTCAGGCCGCCACGGTACAATGCCCGGGGCAGAGGGCATGGTGGGAAGAGTCCGGACGCCCAATCAAGAGTGCCATTGTTGCCGCTCGATGGTAGGTGGCGCAAGGGGCAGGACACATTCCCTTCGACCATGTTTTATATTATTGCAACATGTTTTATAATGATTAAATATCATTTTATAACATTTTCCTGGACTAACCTATTAATGTAGTGCGAAGTGCCAGTTTCTGTTTTTTTTATTTTTCTGCAATGTAGAAAATGGAAAAAAATAAAAATCGTCGGAATGTACGCCAATGTATGAGGACTTCTAATATTTAGAAAGAAGGCCGACGACATAAGGGCGACCCAGGAGGGGCCCCATGCAGCCAAGGGTCGTGAGCCAGGGTCTGGCCGCGGGCCCCACGCACGGGGGAACCTCGGGCACCTCCTCACGAGGGGTTTTCATATATAAAATCCCTTCCAAGCGTAAAAATTTCAGGGACGCAAAAATTTTTGCGGAAAAAGATAATGAACCGCCACCGTCGCGAAAAACCTTAGTTCTGGATTCTAGATTTCCGTTCCGGAACCCTACCAGAGGGGAAATCATCGGTGGAGGCATCTACACCAACCTTGTGTCCTGCATGACGATGCTTGAGTAGTTCATCCTTTGATTACAGAACTATATCAGTAGTTAGATGGTGATCTCGCCTCCTTATTCTTCAAAGAATGATCTCGTGAGCTGCCTAACATGATCGAGATTATGATATAGTTGTTATTTGTTTTTTTGGGATATAATGAATTGTGATATTATGATTAGATTGTGCATGTTTTTTATATGATGATATTTCTTTATTTACGTTCCTACATGCTCTCTGATTTATATAATTTTTTTGGTTAAGTTGATGTTTAAATCTTTAAGAGAGTATATGTTCAATAATGGGTTCATGCCTCATTCATCCCTAAGCTCGAGTTGACAGAAACGACTAAGAATAATGTTGTGATGTTGCTAATAAGGGTAAAATCGCCATGTTATTTGTCCTGTATTATGTATTGAGTTTAATGCAATAGTCTGTTGTTTACAACTTAATTCCTAGACAGGCAAGTATAGAAGCGCTCTCAGATTGTAGTATTAGTTATAGATACTGTCGGATGACGGTCTATATATGTTTGACGTAATGCCTACATACGTATTTTCTTTGAACATTCTGTCATAATTGTATGATCATAATTCATCAATTGCCCAGCTAAATTTGTTTACCCAACAATGTTTATTTGTTTATTATTTAAGGAGAGACAGAACTACTGAAACTATGCCTCCTGGTTCAAGCTGTGTTTGGTACCAAGTATTTTTGAAGTATTTCCGAAATACTACAGTTTCTAGAAATACCACAGTTTAGAATACTTCGATGTGTTTGGTGACGATTAGAGACTGTGTTTTTAATACTACAATATGCCTCAAACTATGGTATTTTCGAAGTATTATAAAAATAGGTCGAGACCTCTTTTTTCTAAAACGAAGAAAGAGAGCAGAACACATGCGAGCGCCATGGCCATCGGTGGAGTAGGAGGCGGGGCGGACCAGCGTCATGGCCCGGGCGCCGACGAGTGCTTGGCATGGCAGCCATGGCCGTAGTGTTAGGACGGGCCTACCGCGGGAGCCGAATGTGCTGAGTGCGAGGAGGAGCACGACTGCACGAGTACGACAGTGGTAATGGTCATTGTAGGCGACATTAGTTGGAAATTTCTCTGAACGGGAGGCTAGAAGAAGACGCACACAGCTCCTGTTTCTGTACTCGGTCAAAGCGATGGTTAAACAATACTTCCCAAACGCTTTAGAGTTTTGGCTACACTGTGAAATAATGTCGTATTATGAAACTGAAGTATTCCTCTGCCAAGCACTTCAATACTTCAGTATCAAGATACTGTAGTTTAGAAAAAACGGAGCTCCCAAACTAGGCCTCATTCCTTTACATTGTTTACAAGTAGTTTATACAAGTAGTGCCCTAGTTTATACAAGTGTCCCGTCACATGATTTACCACTGGTGAAAATAATGTCTAGGTCTGCCCCCGTCCAGAATTGATTGAAAACCCAAATATATATCACACGAGATGCACTGACCCAAGACGTCACTCGGTGCCATCTCTACTGAGCTAATTCTTATTCAAGGCTTACTCACACAACCCATTGAACTCGGATTTTCAGGTCGGGCCAGCGATTTGCCGGCTCGACCCGCCCCCCATTCCTCATCCCGAGGCGCTATACTTAGGGCGACCTCAAGGTTCTGCGCTGTAAGACCGACACACAATGTTTAAAACTTGTTAATGTCGATGTTAACGTCTTAAGTCCAAGCGCTATTTCAACATTGTAGACACCCTTACTCACGTTGGCCCGGACTTGCGGCCATATCAAATAATTGGCATGCAGCTCTGGGACTACGAACGCCATGAGGTGTAATCATTGCGCCATAGGTGAAAACTCAATTTGTGGAACATTTTGAAATTCGATTCATCTCGTTGTCAAGACTAAAATTTGAATGAAAAAAAGTTTTTCGCGTGAAGAACACACCGCGCGCCGCATGGATGCCATGCATGCCATAGTCGGCACAAGCATGCCGCTCCCAGAGACCGGCAGTCCTCTCCTGTCCAAATTTGTTTGTTTCACACCTATGGTACTAGAACCACTGCGCCTGTCTTGCCTTTACCGCTTTCCATGGTACCAGCACAAGATATTTTCTCCTTTTACCAACGGTTGATTCGGTTGCTCGACCTCGGAGCGGCGGCAATTTTGACGAATTTAACCCTTTTTTTAAACTTATTTCACAAAATGGATCAAAATTTGAAATATTTCACGATCAAAATGTGCTGGACCATTTTTGTTCTGCCTCCGATTTTCCCAACGAGCCAAAAAAAAGGGGGCACGACGCCTTGGCCAAGGGCACCATGGTA
This sequence comes from Poa pratensis, assembly GCA_947311845.1. Taxonomy (NCBI): domain Eukaryota; kingdom Viridiplantae; phylum Streptophyta; class Magnoliopsida; order Poales; family Poaceae; genus Poa; species Poa pratensis. The sequence goes on along the minus strand of CAMZMU010000020.1, from coordinate 65,570,099 downwards.
ATAGGCATGGCGCCCTGGTCCGGGGCGCCGTCCTATTGAGGTGGGTCCCGCCTAATCTGACGTGTCGGGATACATGATGCCTTTTGTCGGGGCGTCGTGCAGTCTGGCATGGCGCCCGAGAGCCGGACGTCGTGAAAAAGGGTTAGATCGTGGAATATTTTACATTTTGATCCATTTTGTGAAATAAGTTCAAAAAAGGGTCAAATTCGTTAAAATTGCCCCGAGCGGCGCGCTGAGACGCGACGCGAGGCGACAAGTCGGGACACAGTTGGAGCGTGGCAATGCCTGCTTTTACGGGGGCAGGCATATTCACTCACGGTCGGAGCGACGTCCTCTCGGCTGTCACAACTCTGCACGGCTACATGAAAAACATGAAACGTGGCGACTCACTATCGCCCCGTCGTACTCACCGCATACCACCGCCAGCCAGTTAAGGCTGTAGGCCAACCGGTCACATGCGCCGATGCGCGTCCTAAAGATTCTAGGTGTTGCCACGCAAAATTGCACAGCACCACGATACCCGTCGTACTTTCGTGACGACGAACCGATTGCTTTCCGAGCAAAGCAACAAAGATCCCATCGCTTTCGTGGAGGAGAGACGGCCGCTTTTCAGCGCAAAACGACAAAGATCAACCGAACCCTAGGGTTGCTAAGGTTTGGCAGTACAAGAACGATAGATAAATAAAATACGTGAAAAGTAGATATGTTGTTTGTGAATAACGATTGATTGGGGGCTTCTACAATCGGCCGTGTACCTTCATATAGAGAGGTAGCCTGGTCTTTGGCGTACAGGACACGGATCGTTTCCTTGGCATGCAAGCCGAATAAAATATTTCTATCTCTAATTGATCCGGTCTAGTTTAATTCTTTTACCATACGTACAATGTAACAGCAATAGAAATCCTGGTGCACTTCCGTACGTGGCCTTGCTGAAGAGTCTACGATCCACACGCCTGGGTCCGATCGAGGCTTTGCTAGGACTTGTCCATCCTAGGCATGTGTCTGAGCTCAGCTTATATCTGAATCCGGCCAAGACTTGTGCCAGCCTGCTGCTAGTGCATGCAAAACTACAAATATTCACCTTGAATAAATAGTTCATATGCTTGAGATGGCGCCGTAGTATTTGTGCTAGATTTTGTCAAGCCTGCATTTTGAACTAAACAACAATATATGTCAATCAATACTCTATCCTCGGTCATTCATTTTAATTTGGCCCAAACATACCTAGTAGCCAAATTATACCTTCAACACATGCCCCCCTGTTTTTGGTACCATTAGATTTATCAAAAACACTTTTACACAGTACCTTAGGATGATGCCGATAACTGCACTGGCCATGTACTTGCTTAAGGCGATGTTCAAAGAGCACATCGGCCAGATTTTTTATTTAGGGCGATGTCTAAATCAGCCAATATTTCCCACGGCGATATTTTGGATAATATATCGGCCAAATTTTTCTTAGGGCGATAATTCGAAAAATATATCGGCCATGGCATTTTCAAGCTTTGGGTGCACGAAATTCAGCGGGCAATATGAACACCATATTAACATCCGTATCAGTAGGTATCTCCTTGTTGCTTACTGAATCCTCGTCATCAATTGTGTCATCTGCATGATCAGCAACTGTATCATCTGTGGCTCTACTCTCCTTCCCCGCAATGTGCTTCTCCTTCCAAATTTTTGTAGACACCATTGGTCTTTCTCGATAGAACAATATATCACGCTTCTTCTCAGCTATCTTCTTATTTATTTCCAAAGCTCGCAGCCGCTGTATACGCCGTTTCTGAGTGTGCGTAAGCCCTGTCGGACACCACCGAGGTCCTGGTTTAGTCCCTGGTGCGACCGACCTAATTCTGCTGCCCCCCAAGTCTCTCGGCCTGTCTTGACGTAATGTCTTTCCTGGGACAAATATTCTGTCCTTGGCCGAAATAATTTCCTGCTTATGGAATGCACCTGCAGCTGCAATTTTCTGGCTTCCACTATCACTTGGATTCCCGTATTGATCAGACGCGCCAAAAATAATTGGAGACCAAATTCTGGATGTACATGATCTGCTGTTCTCCATAAATTGGTCGGTATACATGTTAGCTAATTCAATTTTCCGACTTGTACTGGACCTTGCAGCATACATATTATCCAAATGGCTCGCTTCTGTATTATCGTCTTTCTTCTGCACCGATCTACTAGTTGAATCAGATATTTTTGTTCTTGTACTATTCTTGATGTAGCCACGCACAGATGCATCACGTGTTTCTGCATGGCTTTGGTGATTGATCGGCACCCACTTAAACTTCTGACCTCCAATAATAATTATGCCATCAGCATTATGTCTTCCTCTCGTATCTGAAGTTCCTGAAACTGGTCTCTCGTCACTGCAACGAATTACGTTACCATCACGTGGTCTAGCCCTCTGATCAAACCGATTCCTTTTTTCACGCCATGATTCTCTGTATATAGGCCCTGCATGATCCGATTCTGGCTGAAAATAAGCTGCTGGCACTGAAGTGTATAGTGCCCAAGGATTAAAACCCCATGGAGAAAATTGAGGATACATAGGAGGTGCACATCCCCGATAAGCCGCCTCCATTGGATAGCACGACTGCTGATCATATGAAGTTTTCCTCCATCGCTCATGACCACCAGATCTATAAGGAAAATTAGAACACTTAACGACTCCAAGCCGATTAGACACATTGTTGGCCTTGAGTGAAGTGTATTTTTCCAACAACATGCTAACTGTCGGCTTCATTTTTTGAGCCTGTTTTCTTCCTCCATTGACTTTCCACACTCTCACTTCTGGATTTTTTGGTTTGACCATCCTCGGTGCAGCACTATGATCAACAACAACATTTTTACCTTGGGTAGATTCGGTCTGATCCGACCGAAGAAGAACTTTCTTGTTCTCAAAGTCAATCACATCGATACGAGAAGAATCACTATTGAGTTTCGAGTTAGTACTCTTTGTAAATGTTAATCGTCCGTCATCAATGGCCGATTGTACCTGTCTTCGAAACACATCACAATCATTAGTAGAGTGAGAAAACGAATTGTGCAACTTACAATAAACTCCTTTACCCAATTCGTCTGTAGGTGAAACTGTATGACCTTCTTTCAATCTAATTATTTTTCCTTGCAGCAATATATCAAAAATTATATCACACTTGCTAGTACCAAAAGTATATTTTATCTCCTCTCTTTTAGTAGGTGTGGGCTTCGGAGCGGAACATGCAATAGGATTAGACTTTGGCCCTTGAACCCATTCGGCTACACATATGTCAATGTCATCATCATCCTCACTAGCCGAAGCACTATCATTTCCTAAAGAACTAACAACGTGGTTCTCCTCTTTATTTTTGTTATCACTAAACCGGCTATATTGTTTAATTTCCTTAGCCCGGTTTTCTTGCACCAAAGCTTCTTGCAAAACTTGATCAACATCTAAAAATTGTTGCCCTTCTAATTTATCCTTAATATGAGTGAGCAAACCTGAAAAGGCAAGATCGGCTATATCTTTTTCGGCGATGGTCAAGCTAAAACATCGGTTTTTGGCATCTTTAAACCTCCTAATATAATCATGAACATGCTCATTATATTTCTGCTTAACCATAGATAAATCTGAAAGCCAAAGTTTAGTTTCACCTCCATAGAAATACTCATGAAATTTTTGCTCCAATTGTGCCCATGTTGAAATAGAATTGGGAGCAAGCGATGTAAACCAATTAAATGCAGTACCAGACAAAGACAACGGAAATAATTTAACTCTATAAACATCCGATGTCCCGGCTTCACTACATTGGGGTAAAAATAGCTCTACATGCTCAAAAGTTGATCTACCATCTTCACCTGTGAACTTAACAAAATCTGGAATTTTAAAACCAGGTGGATATGGCGTCGAATCAAAGTAATCAGGGTATGGTTTTTGATTTGCGCTTGCTCTACCCTTAGGTTCTAAACCAAATTCTCTAAGTATACTATCAAGCTGATCCTTAAGACAACCATTGGGCTGTGGAGAATTGGTTTGTTGTGCAGATGAAACATAATCACGCGGTTGAATCTCCGGCAAAGAAATTTGAGCATGCGATGTTTGCAACGGAGACCCACTAAAATAGGAATCGTGTACCGGCCCGTGTGGAAACCCGGTATCGATAGGCAACAGCGGTGGCGTATTATATGCTACCGTCTGATGTAAAGGTTGCTGCAAATTAGAATTTAAAATGCCACTTCGGTTGTTGCTATTGTAAATTTGTGGAACCGAAGTAGAAATAATAGGAGCAGCAGTATGAGAAACAAAATTACTGGCCGAACTTCTAGCATAATTCTGGCCATGTTGACTATTATTTAAAGGAACGTACGTGTGTTGTGCAGTGCTAGCCGATGTTCCTTGTGTGTAGGTATGATTAGAAAAATTAAATAACCTGCTACTTTCCGGAGTCATTGGCTTCTTCCCAGAATACTCGGTGTTGATTTGCACTAACGAAGGAGCATTAGGAGCTAGTATACTATTTTCAACACCTCTATCATGATTCGTCTTAAATTTCCCAACTGTGCTATCAATTGATTCAATTGCCTGAGTAATTGTACGTCTCATGCTTACCATATCAGAATCAAATTTACTAGCTACGGACATATCAATTAAATGAGCAATATTTTTGGTTGGCTTTTTTACCTCAGCACCGAGTGGATCTGAAGGACTCGGCGCAGACACCTTCTTGACGACGCCGTAGCTTGTCTTCCGGTATCCAGCCAACATCAGTTTCATACTCTTGGCTTGCTCTTCGTCAAGCTCCCGTTCGAGCTCGCGCCGATCTTCTTCCGACAAATCGTCGAGGGTAACGGCGATGTTGATGTCGGGGTTGACGTCGCTACCGTTCTTGTTAACGGTGTTCATCGTGTGTATGTTCTTGTTCTTCGTTCCCCAGCGGAGTCGCCAATTGTGTTGCCACGCAAAATTGCACAGCACCACGATACCCGTCGTACTTTCGTGACGACGAACCGATTGCTTTCCGAGCAAAGCAACAAAGATCCCCTCGCTTTCGTGGAGGAGAGACGGCCGCTTTTCAGCGCAAAACGACAAAGATCAACCGAACCCTAGGGTTGCTAAGGTTTGGCAGTACAAGAACGATAGATAAATAAAATACGTGAAAAGTAGATATGTTGTTTGTGAATAACGATTGATTGGGGGCTTCTACAATCGGCCGTGTACCTTCATATAGAGAGGTAGCCTGGTCTTTGGCGTACAGGACACGGATCGTTTCCTTGGCATGCAAGCCGAATAAAATATTTCTATCTCTAATTGATCCGGTCTAGTTTAATTCTTTTACCATACGTACAATGTAACAGCAATAGAAATCCTGGTGCACTTCCGTACGTGGCCTTGCTGAAGAGTCTACGATCCACACGCCTGGGTCCGATCGAGGCTTTGCTAGGACTTGTCCATCCTAGGCATGTGTCTGAGCTCAGCTTATATCTGAATCCGGCCAAGACTTGTGCCAGCCTGCTGCTAGTGCATGCAAAACTACAAATATTCACCTTGAATAAATAGTTCATATGCTTGAGATGGCGCCGTAGTATTTGTGCTAGATTTTGTCAAGCCTGCATTTTGAACTAAACAACAATATATGTCAATCAATACTCTATCCTCGGTCATTCATTTTAATTTGGCCCAAACATACCTAGTAGCCAAATTATACCTTCAACACTAGGGTACCTGTACTACCTGTCTACCTCGGTTCGTCTGCTCTCTGCTGCAGCCATGCATGCGCGGTTGAGACTGAAACTCATACAGTGTGGTCCAAATGAAGAAGGAAAAAGAGTGAAACAGTGGTGCGGGGACAGCCTTGTTCGCTTGTCTACGCGTCGCGTGCATATGCCACTACTGCCGCACGCTGCTAGCTAGCTACAAATGGATTCATGTAGGCAGTTGGCCCTCCTCCGGACACTTGTACCAAATCGACAGAGTAGGGACCGAACAACACAAGAGTATCTCCACCAGGATAGTTGGCAACAAGTTAGCTCTATAGGGAACGTCCTCACCCGCAAGGCCGCAATAGGACTGCCCAACACCGGTAGGTCTCCCACACGTGACTATGTATCGAGTATTGTTACCATATTCTGACCTGACCACTCATTTACAAATCCTTTTGAACCGAGGCAAAATATTGACGTCATCTCGTTAATCAAGAAGAAAAGGATCGTCGGGTTAATTAACGGAAAAACCAGGCCAAAATCATCGTAGATAATCTCGAAGACCCTCATGAAACACGGCTGTCTCGAGAGCACGCACGGCCAACTTGAGTACCAACATAAACTTCACACACACCACCGAAAAAGTGAGGGTTGTGGTCGAGATTTGCCCAACGACATCTTCGTCGTCACCATTCCACCGGTCACCGAATATATATTTCACCAAAGAATCTATCACCGCAAAGGTCTCGTGAAACTCACGTTGTGCTATACCAAACGATCGACCTTTCACGCAAAAAGCGGTCGACTCCGATTCTCAAGACAACTTCCGGTGAGGAGATACATCAAGATCAATGACACATCACCTCGCGTCAAAATCAATCGTTATTCGGCAGGTGATTGATGGCCCTCCACGATACATCACGTTATCACTCGTCGAAATTACCAAAGTTTGCTCATTGTGGAACTTTCATGTCGGTCAACATTGTGCTGGTCAGTTCCACCAGTTAATTAGGTGTCGTTGTTCTTGTCGTGTGCTTGTTGTGCATCGTATGAGTAGGGAGCTGGAGTCGATGTGCTCGACGAACCACTCGGACATCGCGAGGAGGGAGAGTGGCTCTCGGCAAAACCCGATCAGGGCACCTAGTTGAGGACGAGAGCGCCAGCATACGCACGCAGGGACGCTGAGAAAGATCCATGAGTCCAGCGCCTGCTACTGCTAGTACGAACGGAATACAGCCTGTAAAAACTTACGGACCAAAACCCTTAAGAAAAACATTGCCCAACGGCAAATGTCTACAGGCTAATCGATGGTGGATCTGATTTAATACAACTCCCTCAAAGCACTACCCAAATTTATTGATGCAAATAATGGTTCATTCCAAAAAAAAAAAAAAATGATGCAAATAATAGATCCTTCCCAAATTTATTGATGCGACTGCATGTATGGATGACACGAAGACAGGAGATAACAATTATTTTGACAGACTGATAAATTAGATTACACAAAGCTGTAGCTGCTGCTGCTGCTGCCTGCACCTCTCACTCTCACTCCTCATCTCTCGCGGCAATGCTTCACATGGCATGCACTCGGCCCGGCTAGCTCGATCTCTGCATACAGGCAATGCGCGCAGCCAGCCATGCCACGGATCCCACGCAGTCACAGTAGATGCATGTGTGGTCTAGTCTACCACAGCCACCACTGCTTATCGCAAGCTGCTCAACTTGAATTAATAACAGCACTGCTAAAATTAACCAAGCGAATCTACACTTGGACAGCAATGGCAATGTCAGGCTTGATCGCCTGCTCCGGCCGGAGGTCATCACGGATCGCTTCTTCGTCGACAGTCGCTGCCGCTGCTGCTTTCTCGTCCACAGCCGTCGGCGGCACGTCGATGGCGATGGGGTGCACCTCCGCGCCGCAGCTGACCCTGCCCTCGGTGGGCGCGCCGCCGCCCTTGGTGCCGGCAACCTCCTTGACGTGCTCCGGTAGCTTGATCTCCTGTAGCACCACCTTGGTCTCAAGGCTCTTGTTTCGGTACGCCATGTAGAGCGCCATCTGAGCCACGCCGAAGAAGAAGCCCAGCACGTTGGGCACCGCCACGAAGACGTCCTTCTTGAGCAAGCCGTACGCGAACCAGATGACCGCGGTGAGAACAAGGAAGAAGGAGAGCGAGAAGGGCATGAACTCCACGCTCTTGGTCCGGATCACAAGCCTCTGCATACATGGGAAACCAACCAGATGAATAAAGTTGCAGCTAGCATTTCGTGCGATCTATCTCAACGGTTGATTGAAGGAATCCTTACGATGATGCTGAGGGGAGCAGCGAAGACGCTGATCGCGACGGCGACGCAGATCCACCCGACGACCTGGACACGGAGGGCGCCCGTGGACACCAGCATGGTGACGAGGGCGATGAGGCCGAAGAGCCCCACGTCGAGGCCAAGGAAAAGCTTGGCCGTGAGGAGCCTGGCGCTCTTGGGGGCGTACACTAGGTACATGGCGATGTAGATGGTCTCGATGACGCAGCCGACGCCGTTGATGGTGAGGAGGAGCTCGGAGCCGGACTTGAGGAAGGCGTAGTACATCCAGAGCATGCAGCTGAAGAGCGTCACGATGTACGGGGTCGACTGGAACCCCTCCGTCGACTTCTTGCGGTACACACGGTAGAACGTCGGACTGCAAGTACGTATATATAAGATAGAAGTTAGTTAATAGACCAAAATATAATTTTTTTCTTATTACTTCGAGTCAAGTTTATGTAATCATTCATGCAATCAGAAAAACTGACAGTGAAATCTGTGTATTCAGTACTAATAGTGACCCGGCGTAAGTTCCTTGTTCCTACCCTCTGATATACTACTAGTGTAAACAATCTTCAGTGTTATGTTGTCTTCAGGTATATAAGCAAGTCTTGACTTGAACAATATAGTAGATGACAGTGACCGTTCCCGTCAATCATGTATCCATCGACAGTACGTCTGTCGTCTTTTTAGTCTTTTTTTAATCATAATTTAATGCATGACTTCTTAGTCCGGATGTAAAATAATGTTCAAAAACACACAGAAAACAAGATACATGCAGGCATGGATGGATGCATACACATAGGGCTTATTTCTGAAGAGTGATGAAAAGAGGAAAAAAAGAAGTGGATCGATAGAGGGTGCTTACAGTGGTGAAAGGAAGACCATTAGCGAGATGATGTTACCTGCAAAACCAACAACCGAGATGGAGGGCGTTATTTATATGATCAGTTGTTGAACCACATCAAATATAATACAGTAAGAAACAGGACAGAAGAAGGAGAGAGCGATGCCTATATTACGTAAAATGGAAAGAAAACCAGTCGTGTAAGTTTGTCATGTGAGCGTACACACAACAAGCATGTTTGGTTCCTTTTCATAGTTTTGGAGTAACCGCCTGACTATAGCTAGCCGAAAAGCTTCTTCTTGGCATGCAGTTCCATTTATTCGGAAACAGAAACACGGTTTGAAAAGAAGATTGAAGAAGACACACAAACAGCGTGCATGACCAGAAGCTAGGAAGGGCGATCAATAATCTAGTACCTTGCAAGAACATAAACTAAATCACGACATATGCATGTGATTATGTCCTGTGATTATCATATGAAGGAAAGAAAAGCAGAGCGAATGTAGAAGTGATTGAAAGAATGACACAGGTGTAGCACATATAGATCCATGGATGTAGAAGTGATGAAAAAATCTCATGCGCATAAGTGCAGGATCCATGGATGTACCTAGGATACCAAAGGTGAAGGCCCAAGTGTGCTGTTCCATGTTCAAGAAGGCCATATCTCTCTGTAGCTAGATCTCTACTTCCTGATAGAGTAAGTTATGGTAGATCCCAGCAGCTACCTCCCTTCTCCTCTTGCTCAATGGAGAGATCGAGCAGTCAATGGAGAGCCAGGGGTGTTGGGAGGAGGAGGAGGAGAGGTGGCTTGTGGTTGTGTTGCAGATCCTTGAGGAGAGCAATGGGTCCAATATATAGGCCGGGAAGGAAGAGGACGATTGCGGCGGGTTGATCATTGCACACTGGCTTGTCGAGCGCGCGGCGCCTCTCTCCATCTCGCGGGTACGTGTAGGCCGGCCTGCAGCGCTCGTACGCTCGCACCGGTTGGTGTAACCCGATGCGTACACATTCGTTCTCGCTCGGGCGCTAATGAAAGAGAGCCGGACGCGTGTCCCTCTCGGCTTGAGCTAATCGTAACGCCCCGTGACATGTCCAACACCAAACTTGAGGGGAGGCGTCCTGCTTACGAAAAATTCCTGGCCATTTTGTTTGTCCGAGAGAGCGAGGATGCGCGGCCGCTCCCTCTCCCAGCTGTTGGACATGCAGAGCTCAGCTCACTGCTCACCCAGGCCATGATAGGTGCCTACTTGTCGTCTGTAACGGCCGGCCCATCACATTCTTTACGATCCAGGGCGAGGCGAGAGCGAGAATGCGGTTGCCGTGTCCAAAACTGCTCAGTAGATACGGGCGAGCGGAAATGGTGTGGCCGTCTAGAAAGAAAGAAGGTGACAAGAGATTTCGCTGAAAAGACGGGACATCTATAGGGCAAGGTGTTATTGCGAGTGATGGGGAGAGGTCAGCTTCCTGCTGCTACCATGCATCCAGCCGCTGAGCTGAGCTGCGTATCGATCGCACCCGCGCGCTCGCGCGTCTGATCGATGTGTTTGGTTGCAACGCAACGCGGCGGGCGAGGACACGCCGCGCGCGGGCGTGCCTAACAAGCCCGGCGAACGCGGTCATGTGACACATGCGGCAACCCCGCGCGCCCGGTTTCGTGTCCACATCACCGGGCTATCTGTGCGCGCCAGCGGAGCTAGTACTACAAACCGCCGGTCGACATGGCTTTGCCAAAGCTGAACCGAAGCCGTTGCCTACACGAAAGATTGCCGCCGATGCGCCTGCCTTTCCGGGCTTTTTTCGGGCGATAAATTGCTGGGCACTCTCTTTACGTGTGTGTGTGCTCAATCCGTCCCAACGCACGGTTCATTTCGACGGTTCTAAGCTGCACGAATTAAGCGTACTTTCCCGCGTGACCTCCCTGATTCACGAGCCATGCATGGAGTATGCATGTACTCTATGCGCCAATTAATCAGCTAGCGTCAACTTAATCAAGTGTGGCTCCAAATTCCTGCCGGGTTTTCGCTGGGCCTTAATCACTTTCCAGCCAAAATCAGGAGGGAAACAAAGCAGCTGGCTCGCTTGCTTGACGCAGGAGCAGGAGCCCTTGTCTAGATCTCCATGCTTTTAGGGTAAAAACCCCCACTACATGCAAATCTTTTTGACGCGAATGCTTGCTAAAGCAACCAAAACCACTTCTGGTTTCGCCAGCTCGCTTTTCGATCGACTACACACATTTTCGATCGTGTACTGCACGTCTACCACACGGGGTTTCTTTCCAAACTCAACTCCGCCATTGCGAGCCAGCTCTGCATGTGGAGGCCAGCGAGATCGACTCCTACGTGGAGATCTTCTCGGAACTCATGGCACCAGTGTGCTGACGCGGTGGTGGGTAGTTGGTTTGGTCTTTTTCTTTCTTTTCCGATGCATGGTGTTGTCAATATACAGGAACAACTCCTAACTATGCAGAGTCCGGGTCTAATTCTTATAAAAGTTTAACTAATAAAATTCTCTTTATCGATAAAAATATACACGAACGACACAATGGTCTAGGTAGTGAACATTATAAAACATTGGAGGTGGCTATTTGGTAATTTTTCGAAAATTTTGGGATTGAATCCGCATACTGTATATTACGCGTCTTCATGAAATATTCCAAGCATGAATAGCCGCGTGTCCCCTTAGCTCGGTCCTGGTCGTCAAACGGGTTTATATGAGAGTGCATATATATACTTGACTCTTTTGGTTTTGCTTTTAGTTGTATCATCATGGATCCGCCGTCTAGCTAGCCTTTTCCTCTACGAACGAAAATGACACACGTGTGTCCCCACATGGCGTATTCTTGAACAAAACCCTACGTAGGTAACTAGCTTTCCTAGGAACGGCCGAAAGAAGCTTGCTCGCACTGACCGAATTCATCGTATGTGTGCATGTATGCGTGGATGCCATACGCCGCTCCCCAATGATCATAAAGGAACTAATCATGGTCCAGAGTTAGATTTGACGTGACGTGACGACGCGAGCGCTCGTGCTTGGCTCGCCTACCTACGGGACGCGTATGAACCCAAACCAAACCCAAACCCAAACGCGAGACTAGCTCCTCTTATCATTGCGCCAGAATTATTGTTGCCGCTAATTAATGGCCTCATCGATCCATATATATATGCATCGTACATCAGCTGCTAGCTAACAAAGATGAACGTATGGTCATTACTTTGCGACGACGATTGGATCCTTATCATTAGCCTCCTCAAACAGTACACCAACGTAGTAGTTTTGTCAGGTCTTGTATTCCCCCACGTTTCAATCAAGACTAGGGATCTTGGCGCGGCAGATGCCGCGGCCCGTGTGGTGAAATTTGAATTTAAAAACTTGCGCATTTTAATGATGTTTAGATTTGAATGTGCTTATTTTTCTTTTTTTGGAAAAGCTTGCAGTTATGAGTTGTCTAAATTTTAGAATTTGGTAAAATTGGGAATTTGTTTTTAAAATTATTTCTTACGTTTACCGGATGCTCGTTTTTGAAAGGCATTCGAAAATTAAATTCTCGTATTTTAATTTTTGTCATATGATATCAATAGGCGCTGTTTATTCTTGTAGTCATTTTTTTTTTCTGTATTTGTAAATAACGAGGTGTGGAGAATTCTAATTTTGAAATGGTCACATTTGGAAGTTTTTCGGATCTGAATTTTTTGGAAATAAAAAATATTGTGTGTTTGTAAGTTTATCAGGAATTTAAAGATTTAAAGTTTTAAATTTGGTCATATGACATAAATAGGTAGTGTTTATTTTTGTGGTCACTTTTTTTTTTGTGTGTGACCAGTCTGATATATTTTGCATATTGTTCTGGTGGACGTAGTTAAAGTCACTGATTTTGCAATATTTAGCAGTGTTCGGAAATTGTTTAAATACCGTAAAATAATATCTACAAAATGTTTTGAATTTTTTGAAGCATGTTGTGTGTTAATTTTTTTTTGTTTCAATTATTTTTAGTTGGCAATTAAGTTTAAAATGGTTATTCCTTAATATTTATATTTGTGGTAATCTTATTTCGATATGTTGAAGATCATGAGTCGTTGAATTTAATTGTTTTACAGGATTCTTTTTGAATAAGATATTCTGTACCAAATTGTTTTTTTTTTCGGTTTATCATACTAAGTGATTACTGATATTATTTTTTGTGTTTTTTATTTCGGTTGTAAAGAAAGTTGTAAAATTGAAATTTTGTGTAAAATTTAAGATTTGAAGTAACTTTGGAAAGATCACAATGTATTTGGAAATGGTTTTTTTTTTACAATTTTGTGTGGAATTTGAAATAATTTGGAAAAGGTCACTAAGTGTTTAAAATGGGTGCTTTTATTTTTCCTTTTTTTTGAAATTGGTTTCAATTGATTTGAGTTCTATTTCAAAAGTTACAAATATATTGGAAAATAGAAAAATAAAACGGAAGGAAAAAAATAAAAGGGCCGAGCCAGCCCATAGGAAGCAGGCCAGCCCAGCAGGGGGCCCGTCTTCCAGGCCCAGGCCCACTGTGACGTCATGCTGACATCACAGTGGGCGGACTGTGCCGCGACTCGCCGGCGGCGCCTCCGCGCGTGCTGGGACGCGACTGTGGCCACGGCGGATGCGCGTTGGCGCGGGGTCCCCGAAGAGGCGGCGCCGCCACGTTTAGGCCACCGGAGTCGCCGCCGGCGTGGAATTTCGCCGCGGTGGATGCGGAGCACGGCGGCGACGATTCCCGTCGCTGTGCGACGTCCCGGAAAGCGGCGATCGGCGAGGAAGGAGAGGCGGCGACGGCGGAGATCGTAGCGGTCGTCGATCTGGAAGGGGAGAGGCGTTTGTGTTGGCGATTTTACAGAAAAGTCCGCGTGTTTTTTCAGAATTGCAATTAGGTCCACGCGCAGTGTAAAAAGTGGGACCGCGGGTTAATTTCTCGCGTTGCGAGTTTGTTTGTGCGATTTTGACTGCGCCAAAAATGTGCGCGGCCTCTGATTTTAAAGCGCGCAGGGCCGTTGGTGGGCGCGATCGGACGGCCGAGGATATTGGGACGACGTGGATAGCAGGAGAGGATGCGAATCTGACGCCCTTATATAGTAGGATTATGTCGGCTCGATTTTAACTTTTTTGATGAGACGGCAGGGATGTACGTGTCAACATGCCTCTATATATAAAAGTAGGTCCGATTCGCCTCACGTCGCGCCTCCACGTCATCGGATAGACGCCTGCCGTCCGATCGAGCAAATGGGCGGCCCAGATGTGCGCGGGTGTCTAGCTACTACAGTATTACTGTAGCAGCGAAATTTTTTCCAATCGGAACGCGACACGTCGCCCCGCACGGTCTTTGGCGCAACAGTTTTGCAAAAAAACGCCCGCAAAGGACTGAAATGGAATTTGTGCAAAGTCCAGGGATCTTCCTGAAAAACCGTCGGCATAACTCGCTTTTCCTCTCTTCTCTCACCTCGCGCGGTCCGGACCTCCCCGCCGCCGCCGACGCACGGCGCCGCTGCTTCGCATCTCCCCTCTCGAGTCCAACGATACCACGAACTTCGCCGTCGTCCCCTCTCCGTCTCCGTCGAGTTTGAGCTGCCGGAACGCCACGCATGCGACGGAATCATCCACGACGCGGCCGCCGTCCGCGGCCGCGGGAACGCTCGCCGCCGGCGACTCCGTCCACCAAACGGTCCATCCCACCGCCCGTACGGCTTCCCTGCATCTCCTCTCGCAGATCGTCGCGCTCTGAGGCGCTCTGAGGCCGGCGCGCGCAGTCGCGCTCGAGCAGCGCGGCCGCGTCATCCGCCGCCGGCGACCATGACGTCACCCGTGACGTATCAGCGGCCCACATGTCAGATTCCTCTCAATTTTGTAATTACGAAGAGAATGACATGTGGGCCCTCTCTGTCAGAAATTTACCAATTACAGATTCGGAATAATGCAACAAATGTATAAAAATTAGCACAAAAAAAAAACTTTGCAACTATTACATTACACACTTGATTAATCAACTTTATTTAAATTTCAACTGCACTTTCATTTCATAATTACAAATAAAAATAAAATTTGTAAAAAATGTAACTTCTCATCTGAAATTCATAATAATGCAAACAATGAATTACAAATAAAAATAAAATTTGTAAAAAATGTAACTTCTCATCTGAAATTCATAATAATGCAAACAATGTATGAAAATCTGTAAAAAAAAAAAGATAAGACAAAAAAACTTAAACCCTACTTCATTTCATACATGATTAATTAACTTGAAATTAAATTAAATTGTACTTCCACAATTCATATCGTATCAAGTTGTTAAAAAAACAACTATTTGTGCAATTAAGCTCAAGCATTTCAAACCAAAAAAAAATGTTCAAAATGGATCCCTTAATTTTCAGACATACATTTTCCGAGTAACATCTTTAAATCTACCCATCAGAAAAAATATATGGGAAAAAAAATCAAAACGATCACAGAAATAAATGCTACCCATTTACGACATAATGCAATCATATATTTATATTTCAAATCCGTCAATTTTTATAGGATAAATTTCAAAAATGCTCCCATGATATATTTCCTACAATTATGGTGCTAAACAAAAAATTTGTAACAAATTAGAACCATATTTCATCAACTCAATTTATTTAAAATATTTAAAAATAACAAAATTTAACTCTGTCTAACTATGTAGCCCAATTTTAGAATACTTTATTACATGAATATTTGGAGAAAATGCAAATTTATTTCCTCCAAATATGAATTAAATTTAGATTTAATTTAACAAATGCTCATAAAATATAAATATATTTCCTCCGACTATACAGTTAAAACT
Organism: Poa pratensis; assembly: GCA_947311845.1. NCBI lineage: Eukaryota > Viridiplantae > Streptophyta > Magnoliopsida > Poales > Poaceae > Poa > Poa pratensis. The sequence goes on along the minus strand of CAMZMU010000020.1, from coordinate 65,554,446 downwards.
ACATATCAGGAAAAAATATATGAAAAATTATCAAGCTGACCACAAAAATAAATGCTACCCATTTACGACATAATGCAATCATATTTTTATATTTCAAATCCGTGAATATTTATAAGAAACACAAATTCATTTTCCCCTACATATAGAATAAATTTTAAAAAATGCTCACATGATATATTTCCTCCAAATATGGTGCTAAACAAAAAAATTGTAACAAATTGGAACCATATTTCATCAACTCAATATATTTACCACATTTAAAAATAACAAAATTTAACTCTGTCTAACTATGTAGCCAAATTTTTAAATACTATATTACATGAATATTTGTAGAAAATACAAATTTATTTCCTTCAATTACGAATTAAATTTAGCAAATTTATTTCCTTCAACTACGAATTAAACTTAGATTAAATTTAACAAATACTCATAAAATATATTCCGTCCGTTTATACAGTTAAATTAATTCCAACAGATTCCGGCAAATTCCAACAGCTTTCATCATTACACAAACTTCTTTGAATTCCACTACTTTTCAAACCTACACAATTTCAAAAATGTAAAGATTACCAAATTTAAATTTTATTTACTACACAAGCGCGGCATTGCCGCGTCAAATTGCCTAGTATATATTAAGAAAGGAAGCAAGCAAATATGCAAGAGACCTATTCGCAGCCGGTATGACATCATAACGCCATGGCTGAGCTCCACCCACACTCACACGCTACGAGATGACTCACTCTAAAGGTATGTACAAAGATAGTGAAGGCGTGTCGTCTTTTAGCTGATTAGCCCTCCACGCGATCGGGAGAAGTCGATAAATATTAATCGTATAATGCATTATTTCTTAATCTTATCTCATGCAATTAATGAGAATTAGTTAAACGTATGGTCATTCCTTCGCGACTACGATTGGATCCTTATCATTAGCCTCCTCAAACATTCTAGACCAACGTAGTATTCTTGTCATACCCACGTTTCAATTAAGATGACGGCTTGATTTTCATGTTTTGTTTTTCACGGAGACGGCACAGGGATTTACGTGTCAATTATTATGAAAGGAAGCAAGCAAATATGCTAGAGATCTATCCGCAGCCGGTATGACATCATAACCCCATGGATGAGCTCCATCCACACTCACACACTACGAGATGAGTCACGCATGTAGACTGATAGTGAAGGCGCGTCTTCTTTTAGCTCACCATGTGATATGCAAAAGTCAATAAATATTAGTCCTACAATGCATTATTTCTTAATCTTATATCTGGCAATTAATTAAATTTTAGTTTGAAATTTTGTTATGCATACTGTACAACGGAGAAAACCGTCTTCTTTTAATTAAGCTTCTCTTTTTTATTCTCTCCTCTAGCTAAATAAAAATCCAAAGTGACAATTTTAAGAGAAGGCTGACGTCACCACACAGTACATGCCCCAACCTACGAATACCCACTATCTTCCACTCCCGGAGCTGGGATTTGACTAGCTCGATAACCTTGGGGGCGCCTGCAACCTTGTGCTTGATAATGCGCATGTTTTGCTCGAGCCAAATGCTTGTAAGCGTGCACATTATCATGGCAAAGATCTAAGAACTATGACGTGGTAGCACGAGGAGTGAAGCATCCCCAAATATCTCGAAGCCATATGTTCTTGTCGAGATCTTCCGTTATAGATCTTGTATAGGCCCTAAACCAAACTGATGGGCCTGAATTCATTAATATTAGTTGCCCCAGCCACTTTGGGCAAAAGGGTCATATATTGGACCACGTTAGGCTGAGCGCTCCCATTACAGCAACCGCGGACAGTTTGGATGCCGAATTTCGGGTCTCTAGTTGGAGATGCTCTAAATCCCTTTAGGCTGCTGCCCATATATAACTCCTTCGAAGTAGGTTGTGGCCAACAGTTCAAGGTTGTGGCCACCAGTTCCATGCCCGCTTGAGTAGGGGTGGACACAAAGCTCGAGGCTCGGCTCGGGCTCGGCCCGGCTCGAAGGTCGAACAAGCCAAGACTAAACCTTCCAGGCCAGGCTCGAGGCTCGACAAGCCGGCTCGGTGAAGCTCACAAGCCGGCTCGAAGGGTCGATGCAATAAAAAAATTGGACATTGTATTTGCTAAAAATGAAAGAATTCACAGTTACAATCAACAATTTAGGGTATATAGGTCCATAACTTAGTCTAACAAGTTTCACAAAGTAACACTGACAATAACAGTGGCATACATCACAAATTCACAAGTTCAAGTCTGACACAGAGTGTCATACATTTCAAACGTGCATTTAGTTCAATAAATAAAACATTAGTCACAGCTCAATCAAAAGACAAGTCTTAACATGATGTTCAACCACAAAAGTATCATCATCCATCATCTCCCTGGACCCTTGTCGCCGTCGCCTGTCACTTGCCATGGCGAATCTGCATCACATAAACAAAAATATTCTCAACATTTAGTCAATTTTGCTTCAGTTTGTTGTTGTACAAAAAATTGACTAAATGTATAAATGTTGTGTACCAAATAAGCACCTAAAAGCTATCTCGCTTCAGTCTTTTGACTGTAAAAGGAAGTTCCAGCAGGAAAATACATCTAATAAGCACGGTTCTTTCCCTGCCCTTGGACCTTCTGCGATCCTGCACTCTCCCATCCAGGTTGCATCCTCGGTGAAAGAGAGAAGCAGCAGTTCAGCCGGAGACAGTGATGGCCGAGGAGTAAAGCAGCTGGTCCAATCGGTGGTGGAGCTTGGAGGAGAGGAGAGGAGCAGCTGGATCCTGGAGTGCCAATCGGTGGTGAAGGACTGAAGGTCTCGGAAAGACACAAATCGGGCGGCGGATGGCCGACGGCGGTGGCCTAGATGAACAGGGCCTTGCGCGTCTCAGCGGGAACTAGTCCAGGACCGGAAGGAGCACAGGGTAGAGGACTAGAGGGGGGATCCATTGGAGAAGTACATAGGGGCGTTGGCCAGCTGGGTGGCAGCCGGCGACGGCGCCGGCGCACGGCGCCAGAGCAGCGAGCGAGCGTGAGGGATCGAGGGGTATCGCGTTTCCACGACGGGGAGCTCGCTAGGGCTATTTAGAGCATCTCCAAGCGGAGTTGCCAAACCGCCCCCAAACGTCCGGGCGGACAGCCCGGACAAGATTTGAGGTAAAAACATCCACCCAACCATGGTCTCCAAACACTCCCCATAGATCCGGGCTGTCCGGCAACCCCCAAACCCACCCCATATGTGGGGAGGGTTTGGGGGCGACCGGACGCGCCCGGACGCGTCCGGGCGGACAACTTTTCCTTTGTTTTCTTTTCTTTTGTCCTTCATTGATCCTTCTCTCTCATTCTCCACCAATCACATGCAAGTGACCCCACAATTTGGGGGGATTTTGGGGTACATGGTTGGAGGAGGCCACTTTTAGGGGCTGTCCGGTCAGTGTCCGCGGACGCGTCCGGACGCGTCCGGGCACAGTTTGGGGGCCGGATTTGGGGGCTCCGCTTGGAGATGCTCTTAGTTGGGCTTATGTGGCGGCCGGCTCGCGAGCCGTCCGAGCCGAGCCTCGAGCCCACCGAGCCGAGCTACGAGCCCACTTTTCAGATTGATTCACGTACCAAGCCAAGCCAGGCTCGGCTCGATTTTTACCGAGTCTGACTCAGCCGGCTCGGCTCGATTCCACCCCTAGTTGGAGCAAACCACTGGCTCGAGGGTTTGCCAGCACCTCGCCATGGCACAAGTGGCGCATGCAATTTTGCTTGCGACGCCTGTGGGCAGTGGTTTGCTCCAACAACGCTGGCGAGTAGCTTCGACTTCTTCAGTTTGGCTCGTACGTACTCGTAATTCGAATACGGTAACATGTGCAAAGTTAGAGAAAGATGGACCACGTTAGGTTGCGCGCTCCCATCACTGATGTCCGTCAGTAAGGCTGTGATGCTAGAGGCCAATCCAAGGTGGCGAGCAACAGGCATACGTGTCCTGTCGTACGTTGATTGCAACCCCCTCTCTGCTCTGGTGCACAACAGCACAAGATCGGGCGAAAACCTATAGGTCGCGTACCGCGATGGTTGCTTACCATCGTGTACCCCCTCGACGCTCATGGGCCTGGCCCAGTTCCTTTCCGCGTTCGGTCATTTTCTTCTTTCTCATTTCTCCTTCCCTTCGCTGGCTGGCGGCGCTCTGCTTCTCTGCTTCCGCTCCTCTCCCGAGTCGACGAGCCAGTCTCGCCGACTGATTCCGCTTCCTTCCTCGATTCGACGAGCCAGTTCCGGCGCGCTGCTTCTGCTTCTTCTTCGTCGCCACGGATGGTGGCTCAAGGTTCGTGGTTCTACCCCGCATCCGTATCCATCCCCGCGACCTCTCCCGCCGCACGTTACCTCTTCCTCCAGGACGCCGGGACCTCGACGGCTCGACCTCTTCCTCCAGGCAGTCAAGCGTCAGCTCGTCCGCCTCATCTCCTCGCAGCCCCAGTCCCCAGATTGACGCCGGCGTGTCAGGTATCCCCTTCCGCCCTTCTCTTCTAGTCTTCTTTTCTCTGCTCGTGTTTGTGCAAGCAGTGCTTGGTGCTGTGTCTATTCTAGAATGAAATCGTGTTGGATTGTTGATAGGTCTGAATTCTGAACCGAACTGAACTGATGCTGTCATGCTGTGTGTAGTAGCTGTAGCTAGCTGAAATCGTGTTGGCTGTTGAATTCTTGACTCTTCCATGCTTGGATATGTTGTAGGGAACATGGAGATAGATGGGGAGGCTGATGCGGTGCCGCCAGCATTGAGGGGTAACTCGGGGTGATCCCGGTTGTGAAACAAACTGGAGCATCTATGAATTGGTTATCTACTTTATCTATATTCTCTAGTTCTCTAAGTTGACTTGTTCATCTCTCAATTTTAAGCTGAACTCTAATTTTATTTCTTTTACTTGTAGATACACACCAAGAGAAGAAATAGGCTGACAACATATCGCCTCAACAACATGGTCTACATACAATTCATGCTTTGGAATAAGAAGAAAGTTGATACTCTGCTATGCAATGATGCTTCGGAAGCTCAAGGATGGCTGTTTTGAAAGAGGGGATGATCATGTAGATGAGGAGATGGTTGAGGAGGAGGACATTGAGTATGAGAGTGACGACTGATGAGTGATCAATTCATGATCATAGAGAAATGATGGCAGCATGCTATCTGTAACACCCCGAAAATTTAGACCGAATTTTAAATTAATTTTTGGACGCCGGAAAAACCTTTCGGGTTCCTAAATGTTTTCTTCGAACCCGTTGGTCTTTGATTTGACCTTGATTTTGCTCTCTCAGAAAATTCCCAACAATCCTCGAGCTTTGTCGACCTCCACCATAATTCCATGACATTGTTTTACCTGTCAAACATTGGTTCCATTAGGTGATTCCAAAATCCTTCCGGTCTATCCCACTAAAGTCTCCACCACAACTTTAGCTTGGAATAAATTCCACCAAGCTACCATATGCTTTCCTCATACATGTAGATCACTCCCATGGAAAAATATTTCGTAGTCCCACGCAATATTCCAACGATTGACCCTATTTCCTATTATGTCGGTTTCAATCCAAAAATTATCCAGACACCTTCCACTCATCCAAAAATTCTACAATTTTGGGGAGATACATGAATCCACCTCCTGAACATTTCACTCCACTGTCCCAACCTCATTTGAGCAATATTTGAGGTACTTCCTTTATAGTGCTCCTTTCTTGCCTATTAGCAAATTCCAAAGGAACCCCTCTTTTTATGTCTCCAAAAATTCTACAAAAATTCAGAGAAGGTCCCTAGGCAGTATGCAACCCTTGTATGCAAAAATATTGGATACCTTGTTAAGAAAATATTTGGCTTTTTCTCTGTCCAAGTTTCTGCCCAAAAATTCAAATGTTTCCAAAACCAAGCCAAATGATTTTTGTAGTGGGAGGAGAACACCTAGATGCAAGCACTAGGAGAGCCCACACCTCTGGGCAAAGCCTTGACCAAACCAAAAATCATTTGCCTCCTCAAACAATCAATTTCAAATTTGACCAGTACTGTTTTTCAAAACTTTTAGTCGCACCAACTTTCGAAATTGCAAAAACTTTAGTCACCAAAGTTGTAGAGTCTTGAATTTGGCGTGCAGTGGTGAAGACCCCTTCGCGTTTGGAGCTCCGAGTCACCGGGAACGCGTTGATGCCACTCGCGTCGCGCTGGACACACGCTTTGATATGACCGTAATCCGTTTAGCACTAAACTCCGGCCTAACCCTCCTTCGCCAGTGCAGCCCCGTGCTCCACTGTGCATCCAGCTCAGCCTATCCTATCCAGCCCCTCCTCTTATCCACTCCACCGACGATATAGTGGCATGGTGGATGTGTGAGCTTCCCCGTGTCTTACTCCCCTCCCGCTGCCTACCTAAGAGAGCCACCCGAGCCTTCCTTCCTCGCTGCACCTCACTCTCCTCCCCCTCCTCTGTCCCCCAGTGCACACAGAAGAGCAAAGGTGGCTAAAATCATCGACACCATCTGCGGCCGTCGTTGCCGAGTTGTGCAAGCTCTCGTGCGGCGCATCCTCGAGCCTACCGTCCGTCTTGGACCGCCACCCGAGCGCGGTGCGTCCCCACGGTCCGGGCGTCGTCGTAGGCCGGCGTCCCGATGTTCCCCAGCGACCAGGCTCGGCGACCACCGTGGCCTCCCGCCATGGCCGTACCGCGGAGGTCGCGGCTTGCACGCCTGGCCGCCGCGGCCACCGCCCCGGCCTCACCACCTTGGCCACCGCCGTGCCTTCCCCACTGCCTCCTAGCTCCCCGGCCGCCCGTCGCACGGCAACGGCGAGCTCGACCGCGCTCACCCCGAGCTGCCCGAGCGGGCCAATACGCGCGACGACACGCCCGAGCTGTGGTCGCCGTAGCTGCCAGTTTCTGTCGCCCAGCCCCTCCTGGCCGCGGCCCCACCGCCGCCACTCCGTCCTCGCTGTCGTCCGGCCGGCCGGCGTGCCGAGCCGCCCTCTCCGGCGAGCTCCCGTGCGCAGGGACGAAGAAGCCGTACGGGTCATCGCCTGGAGGCTGGAGCTGATCGATTGGATCGATCCATTGTTTTATTCCTCTACCAGTGAGCAGCCCAGCAGAGCACCGGTCCAGCCCAGCCCAGCAGGCAGCAGCGCAGCTGGCGCAGTCAGCCCAGCCCAGTGCAAATCGGCCCGTTCTGTTTTTTTTCGAGGTGAGCGGCAGATAGCTATCCGTCGCACGTGAATATCTTTCGAACCGTAACTCCGTTTGAGGTGATTCAAATTTGTAAATTCTTAGTTTGAAAGCTCTATCCAGTAGTATAGGTTTCATATTTTTGTAAAATACTTGTATGTTCAGCACCTTTGTGTGCATGCGTAGGTATTCCGCGGTACCGGCAAACCAAGACCTAACCCGTGACGTGTCCGTGATCTCCTGAGCCAAGCGGTGTCGATCTTCGGAGGCAAGCTAACCCTTGCTATGAGCCGTCCCGCAATGTTGTTTGTTTATTTGTTGATTGCCATACCGAGTGTTATATTTTCTGTCTGTACCCTATTTTATTATTGCATGTCTGTTGTTATTCTTGTTTAATATGTTGCTTCGATTATTGCTCCTGCCATGTTTCATTCATCATCCATGTATGCATTAGAATGACGTGTGAATTAATTGTGCGCCTCGCACTTGCGCGGCTTTGTCGAACCCTCTAAATAAACAACTATAAAACATGTGTCCCTATGATTGTTTGCTTCTTCTTCTTCGCCGAGGTGAGGAGCGGACGAATGTCATCTTATGATCCTCGGAGTTGGGGGCATTTGCCAAAAGAGTTATTTGCTTCTTATCCCTCCGTCAAATATGGTTGGCGTAAGCCACCCGGACTGCGACGCTTGGGAGCTGACTTTCCATTTGGTTCTTTTTGCCAAGATTGCTGACACCACGTCAGGTTAATCCTCGAGTGGAATGGATGCTTTCTTTCTTATGATTGATTTTTGGTTCATTGTTTGGAGGCTACATGCCTCACCAACTTTGTAATTAATCTGCGAGGGCGCTGGCTGGAGGAACTGCCACAGTCGTCCGATCAAACCAACTAAGCTATATTTTGTAGTTGATCTGTGGTGGCGCTTGTTGGCGGGATCGCCACGATAGTCACCGGTCGACGCTAACCAACTAGTTGATCTGTGGTGGCGCTTGTTGGCGGGATCGCCACGATAGTCACCCGGTCGACGCAAACCGACTAAACCATAATTCGTAATTGATCTGTGGTGGCACCGGCTGGAGGAACCGCCATAGTCACGCAGTTAATACAAACAAACTATTGCTTGAATCATGATGTTGCTAATGTCCTGTTGTTTGATGATTCATAATTATGATATTGTGATTGTTGTGCTGGACTAACCCCTGTTGTTTGGACTTGTTGTGATGAAACTGAATTAAATTGAAACACCCCTCCAAACTTCGATAGGGTCAGTCCATAGTGCCACTAATCTGAACATCGAAAGCACTACCACTGTCGCTCATATGGGCGGGCCTTGACCTACGTAATCCTATTCAGCCTCCTTTGATGCCACCCTTTTTGGCAAGTCTAGTCGGTTACCATAGTTGGTCGGGCTAGTCTTCCGAAGGTTCCGGAGCTAGGCGTCGCTCATGGGTTGGGGACGTGCCGGATTCACTACTGCATAAGGCATATAGTTATGTCGGTGGCTATATAGGGAGTGTCTTGATGGCGTGAACGGTTGAGTGAGTGTATCAGACCGTCTTATGGATGTGATCCTAAAGTACGGTTGTTAATGATCACTTAGATGAGTGAAGTATTGCAACCTCTCGAGAGTGTAAATCTGGATATCTAGCCTAGTTCCAAAGTTATGGAACAACAGTTCAGTGTCGGTCACGCTATTGTCTTTGTCGAGTCAGGAGGTTAAACATAAGTTCTGTTTGAAAGAAAGATGAACAACCGGATTTCACTAAATGAACAATAAGTTGATGCAGGGAATGTTACTTGAGAGGGAATTGTGAACCAGGTTTAGGGATGGCGGTGTGATGCGTTGGGAAGCCTATAGTTAGGCCAGAGCCCACATCAACCGTGCATGCCCAGAGTTGAAAGATGAGGCCAGTGGGCCTAGCAGTGATCACAGGTGCTGTTGTGTATTATTTGGTACCAACTAGTACACCCGGTTACCCGTCACAGGTAAGCCCTTTGTATGATTGCCGGTGCACGATCCACCCCACCTGGCTTGGACTCTGTACTGGTGATACCCCCGTTGCTTGCTTATGACATGTTTGGTTGTCAATGCCATGCTACTTTTATGTCATGTATCTAGAGTACACCTTGACATGTTGTAGGATTTTATTTCCAGTATATACCTTGTGGCATGATTGTTGGATTGTTTGTGGTGAGGGGCGATACTTGCTGAGTGCATAATAATGTACTCACGGGCCTTGTGATTGTGGCCAGATATCGGCGAGGAATCATCTTCTACCTTAGCAAGGAGATGGAGCAAGAGCGTGTTAGGATCAGTAGCCCAGCCAGATACCTGTGGAGTGGAGCCGCTCCAAGCCGTTGCCTCATTTATGTCTTCCGCTGCCAGTTAAAACTCTGAGTTGGGCCATGCTTGGCTTGATATTTTGTAAAGCCTCGACGGCCTTGTAAACCCTTTTGTAGCACTTTGTGCCTGATTGTGTAATGATTTCTGCTATGTTGCATTGTCGTAACGTGCGGCCAGATATCTTGGGCTGGCGCACGGGGCGACCGCCTCTCTGGAAATATGTGCCAGAGCGGGGTGCCACAGAGCATGGTATCAGAGCACCAGGCTGGCTGTAGACTACCCTAGCATGGAAAACCCAGCCTTAGTTTTGCCCGACAAGGAGCCGATGGATTTGACCCATCTCCGCCTAACCGGCATGGCTATTGTTGGTCAACAGTATGGTGCAGTAGGACTTGTCCCAATCCCCGAGTGAGGCTCGCCGGTTTCTTCCATGAGAAGGAATCGACACTACCCATTAGTATGAGACCCAAGTCCTGGCAACCTATAAAATCCCACGCTCGCTTGCTACCCTTTGCAACCCAACTCTCTTGAAGCAGATCCCGCTCAGGAATCTTGCGCTCTCCTCTCTCCCAAGTACCTTAGCTTGAGGTTGTAGATGGAACCTACCCTTGTTTTCGAGACCACCGCTGAGTTTCCCCTCCCACGCCAAGGAGGAGAGGTGATGACGATGACGATGATTTCCCCCTTCTCCGGAGTTCCGGAGCAGCAGGATCTGACCCCCCTCGGAAGGGATCAGGAGTTTCGCCGCCGCCGCGACCTCGGATGGACTTGGAAAAATTAGGGCGTTTTTTCGGGCGAGACGAAGGCGTCGATAAAAAGCCCCAGGCGAGGAGGTGCCCGAGGCCAGTTTGGGCTGGTCCCACGCGGCCAGGTACATGGGCCGCGTGGGCCACCCCCATTTGGCCCTCGTGGCTCTCCTCTCTTCGGTCTTCTTCCCTCTGCCTTTCTCCCGATGAAAAACTGACGCAGTATTTTTCCTTTTATTATTTGAGGTCCTGTAGCTCCTGAAACATTAAAGACAAGAAAAAGGAGGTTTTCTGCCTCCCAGAAATTAAATACCAAAAATAGGGACTTTGTATGAAAGTCCCCAAAATCATCTAAAACATGTAGAAACAATCATATAATCATGCAAATAACATTCTAGTATGATACTAAAAGTTATATAAATGATGATATAAAATGCACGTATCAACTCCCCCAAGCTTAAACCTTTACTCGTCCTCGAGTAAGTAAGGACATAGATCATTACATGCATCAATGGACTTATGGTTGATAAATAAATACGGGCATTGTATCATCATCATATTCAATTGCAAGATAAGATTAATGATCTAAAACTCATACATATGAGGGCAACATAAGTAGAACTCTAGCAATCACCCCTTACTTTTGAAAGCAAATAACCATTGTATGTTGGACAATCGAATCATATTGTTTTTCACATGCTTTTGCTCTTCATGGCAAGCATTATAATCTTTTATACTTTGCTGAAATTCAAAGACAAGATAAACTCTCATTGGATAACAAGTTCAAAAGAAGACAAATGAAAAGACAGATAGATATAAAAATTGTTATCACTCTTGCTTGACTAGTAACTAGTGCAAACTTTAGTCATGGATATCTCAATCAAGTTCCCATGCTCTACACAACCCTTTTCTTACACTTTCCATGGCTAGCTGAAATTTCAGGTGCCTTCCTTTCATTCACATTCAAGAGCATAAGTATTGAAATATCCATGATCATTAATTTGCTCAAAAGATACTAGGTTGTAACAAGAGTGTTTTATATCCTTTTCATTAAGTCTTCTCAACTTCTTATCCTACAAGACTATATCTTAACCTCAAACTATTAATTCACAAGTCTTTTTACTTCTTCTATATTGAGATAATTCTATAATTGTCCAACATACTCAAGTTAATTAATTTCAAGGCAAGATGTGATTGAAATTCTAAATATGCCACGCTCATTTGCATGAGTGTTACCCATAAATCCCCAAACAAGAGAATCATGGATGACACCATACTTTAATATTCATTGATAAACCATAAGATAGGGATACATGATAATGCTCCATGAGCTCACACACGCCTAAGAGATATTGATAACTAATCGATAAAAGCAAAGCACACCATGACTAGATAGATATGATAGATTGATAAAGAGAAAGACTAGATGGAACTCCCCCAAGCTTGGTGTCTTGCTAGAACTCCCTCTCTTCTTTCACATTGCCTTCATAATAATTATCTTCAAGATCCCCAATGATCTTCATCATGAGGTTGTAAGCTTTTTCGAACTCTTTTGCGGCTTCTCCCAGTTTTTGCATGAGATTCTTCTCCACCGACTCTTTGCAAGGCTTCCACCGGGCTTGGCACCTTCTTGTTAGGGATCTTGCGATCCCATTCACCAGGATAGTTCTCTTGAGTGGTGCGCTGAAATTCCCTGTCAATAAGAGTAGAAGCTACGTTTTTGCTCGCAAGGAAGCGCCTGGGAACCTTCCCTCCGGTCTGCATGCGCGCGCCCGCCTCTTGTTTCCAAGAGAGTGGTTCACCCTCACGCCGGCAACAGCAATGGGTGATGGAGGTGCTGTCGCCAAGGGCGCGATGTCGACGGAGGGCTTGTGCTCTTCTTCTTCAGCTTCTTGCTTGTCCATCTCCTCTTCATCAAGCTTGTAGTCTTCATCGTCGGAGTAGTCCTTCCTCTTCCTATTCCTCCTCCATATGGACGTGGGGCTGTACCCATCGAGTTCATCATCATCGTCGTCCATGGAGGAGCATTGGTAGGAGTCTCCCGAAGACATGGCTAAAAACCTGACAGGCAGAAACAGCAAAAGAAAGAATCGCTCGAGAACGCTCGGTGCGAGATTAGATCGACAGAGAGGGGTATATATTGAGGTTTTTGGGTCAAGGCGAAGCGTCGGGATCGAAAACGAGACGAAAAAGGACTCCGAGGTGGAAAAGGGATAGCCCCACGCGGCCAGGTACTTGGGCCGCGTGGGCCCCTCTTTTTCTCCCTCGGGTCTCCGTTTCGTCCAGTTTTCTTGTCCCATACGATGATTTCCATAAAAATTGACCTCCGTAAAATTTTATGCAATTCCGAGAAACTTTCCAACACAAAGTTACCTTCTATTGATTTAGGGTTTCTGAACTGCACGGTTTCTCTCAATTACCTCTTCCGGTGTTTGTAAATTCAACTCCTCCACCCTTCCGATGAAGCTCTTTCCTGCAATATAAGGTTTAAGGCGTTGTCCATTGACTACATGAGGTTTACCTTTCATGTCACCGTGAAGACGGATAGCTCCTGAACGGTACACCTCCTGTATCACTAATGGTCCCTGCCACTTTGAAGCTAGCTTCCCTGCAGAAAACTTGAAACGAGAGTTGTACAATAAAACTTGATCACCTACTTTGAATTCCTTTTTCTTAATTTTCTTGTCATGCCAAATCTTAACTTTTTCTTTAAACATCCTGGCACTTTCATAAGCTTCATTTCTCCATTCGTCAAGTAGGTTTAGGTCAAGAATTCTCTTTTCTCCCGCAGTTTTAAAATCAAAGTTCAGTTGTTTAATAGCCCATCTAGCTTTATGTTCTAGTTCAACAGGTAAGTGACAAGCTTTTCCATAAACCATTTTATAAGGAGACATTCCCATAGGATTTTTAAAAGCAGTTCTATAAGCCCACAAAGCATCATTAATCTTAATTGGCCAATCAGATCTAGACTTATTCACTGTCTTTTCCAAAATGAGTTTAATTTCCCTATTGCTTAATTCAACTTGCCCACTTGTTTGAGGATGATAAGGAGATGCAATTCTATGGTTAACATCATATTTTGCCAAAGTTTTTCTAAGAACACCATGCAAGAAATGAGAACCACCATCAGTAATTAAGAACCTAGGAACACCAAACCTGGGGAAAATGATGTCCTTGAGCATCTTCATTGCTGTGGCATGATCTGCACTTTTGGTTGGAATTGCTTCCACCCACTTTGTAACATAGTCAACTGCAACCAAAATGTGAGTATGCTTTGTCTTTGATTCTGGGAAAGGACCCATAAAGTCAAAACCCCACACATCAAATGGTTCAAGTGGCAATGAATAATTCATAGGCATTTCATTCCTCCTACCAATGTTTCCTACTCTTTGACATTTATCACAAGATTTAACATATTCAGCACAGTCCTTAAATAAAGTAGGCCAATAGAAACCAGATTGTAATACCTTTGCTCCTGTGCGATCTCCTGCATGATGCCCTCCATAGGGACTGTCATGACAATCTCTTATAATAGCCTGTTGTTCATGCTCAGGTACACAACGTCTAATAATACCATCCACACTTTTCTTATAGAGGAAAGGATCATCCCAAAAATAATGTCTAAGATCATAAAAGAATTTCTTTCTTTGTTGAGAAGTGAAGTGTGGAGGCAAAACTTTACCAACAATAAAATTTGCATAGTTGGCAAACCAAGGAGATGCAACTTTAGCACTAGAAACATTAACAATTGCAAGTTGTTCATTAACAAAGCTATCATTAATAGGAATAGGATCATCAGGTATGCTTTCCATCCTAGAGAGATGATCAGCAACTTGATTATCCTCCCCTTTCCTATCAACAATGTGTAAATCAAATTCTTGCAATAGAAGTACCCATCTTATTAGTCTAGGCTTAGCATCTTTCTTATTCATCAAGTATTTAATAGCAGAATGATCAGTATGTATTGTGACTTTTGAATCAGTAATATAAGGTCTAAACTTGTCACAAGCAAACAGTACTGCTAAAAATTCTTTCTCAGTTGTAGCATAATTCTTTTGAGCAGCATCAAGTGTTCTACTAGCATAATAAATAACATTCAGTTTCTTATCAACACGTTGGCCCAAAACAGCCCCAACTGCATAATCACTAGCATCACACATAATTTCAAAAGGCAAGTTCCAATCAGGAGGTTGAATAATGGGAGCAGTGATTAAAGCATTCTTCAAAATATTAAAGGACTCAATGCAATCATCATTAAAAGAGAAAGGAACATCCTTTTGCAGAAGATTGGTTAGAGGTTTTGATATTTTGGAGAAATCCTTAATGAACCTACGGTAAAAACCTGCATGCCCAAGAAAACTTCTTATACCTTTGAGGTCCCTTGGATATGGTAGTTTTTCAATAGCTTCAATCTTTGCTGGATCAACTTCTATTCCTTCTCCAGAAATCTTATGCCCAAGAACTATACCCTCAGTAACCATGAAGTGACACTTCTCCCAATTAAGAACCAAGTGTTGGTCTTCACAACGCTGTAAAACTTTGTTAAGGTTGAACAAGCAATTATCGAAGGAAGTACCATACACAGAAAAATCATCCATAAAAACCTCCATTATCTTTTCAATATAATCAGCAAATATAGCATTCATGCATCTTTGAAAAGTAGCAGGAGCATTACATAAACCGAATGGCATTCTCCTGTAAGCAAAAGTACCATATGGGCAAGTAAAAGTGGTCTTTTCTTGATCATCCTTATGGACAGGAATTTGCGAGAAACCTGAATAACCATCTAGATAGCAAAAGTGAGAGTGTTTAGACAACCTTTCTAGCATTTGATCAATAAATGGCAATGGATAATGATCTTTTCGAGTTGCTTTATTCAATTTTCTGAAATCAATAACCATCCTATAACCAACTACAGTACGTTGAGCCACAAGTTCATCCTTTTCATTTGGAACAACAGTCATTCCACCCTTTTTAGGAACACAATGAACAGGACTAACCCACTTACTGTCAGCTATAGGATAAATGATACCAGCTTCAATAAGTCTTATTACCTCTTTCCTTACCACTTCTTTCATTTTTGGATGGAGGCGGCGTTGAAAATCAACAACAGGTTTTGCATCTTCCTCCAGATTAATTTTATGCATACATAGAGCGGGGCTTATACCTTTAAGATCATCAAGAGAGTATCCAATGGCTGGTCGGTGAGCTTTTAGCACATCAAGTAATTTCTCTTCCTCTTCAGCTGAAAGGTTAGCACTAATAATGACAGGATATATGCTCTTCTCATCCAAATATGCATATTTCAGATTTGCAGGCAAAGGTTTCAATTCAAAACTAGGATCCCCTTTAGGTGGTGGTAGCACTCCTAAATTATCAGGTGGGATATGCAATTGTAATTGTGGTGGTTGTTGCCATAATATTTGTTCCAAAGCCTCTTTTTCCTCATCATTAAATGGTTCATCTTGATTAAGCATATAACGTTCTACAACATCAGTTGAAGCTACAGCTATATGAGCAAGAGTTTCAATTAAATTATTAGGAATTGGCTCTTTCTCAACATGTTTATCAGCAAATTTGGAAAAGTTAAATTCAAGTTTCTCACCAGCACATTTAATAAACACTTTCTCTTTAGGCAAATTAATTTCAGCACCAACAGTATGTAAGAAAGGTCTACCAAAAATGATAGGACAAAATGAATCTTGAGGACAACCAAGCACAATAAAATCAGCAGGGTATTTTATTTTGCCAACCAATACTTCAACATCTCTAACAATTCCAAATGGACTAATATAATCTTTATTAGCAAGTTGAATTGTCATACCTGTCTCTTCCATAACAATGGGATCAATATCAGGCTTGATCTCAAGATAAAGAGAATATGGAATGACACTAATACTTGCTCCAATATCACATAGACCATGATAACTTGAAGTCCCAATAGAGCATGATATAACAGGTTTCCCAACTTTGGCCGAATTACCTTTGATGACTTTGGTAGCATCTTCACATAGATAAACATCCACTGGGTCTTCTTCATTTAGTTGCTTGATAACAGAAATTTGAGTGTTGACTTCCACCTGTTCATAAGGCTGAGAACATCTTTTGTTACTCTTGTTAGTAACAGCTTTAAGTAAATTCTCCTTAACTTGGTTTGGAAATGGAGGTGGTTCAACATACTCCTCAATTGTCACAGATGACATTGGTTCAACCTGTTTAATAACTTTAGGAACAACAATAGATTGTTTAACAGGTTCAACATAAACTTCAAATCCACTTTTTGGAACACAGATATGATCAGCAAAACCTTTAGCTATTTCAATTATAACATAAGGATCAAGACCAAAAGTATCACTCAGATTTTTAAACAGAATAGAAGTAGAGAAATTCTCTACACATGAATATTCATAATCAAAATATGGCTCATTACCTTTATCAAGATCCCAGTGGCTAGTATTTTCAGAAATAGTCTCCAATAAATTCCATGCTTCTTCTTCAGTGTTATTAGTAAAACTTCCACCAGATGAATTATCCAGAATCTCCTTGTGCTTCATAGGTAGTCTCACATAAAAGTTTATCAATATAAGTTTCCTTGTAAGATCATGACATGGATTCTTGCGAAGGAGTTCCTTTAACCTCCCCCAAGCTTGAGTAATACTCTCTCCCAGATGTGGCCAGAAATTGAATATATAGCAGCGGTTATCATAAGCTTCTTTAGGAGTAAAATATTTAAGAAAGAAAACCTTCCTCAAGATACTCCATTCATTCTGGACCTCTTCATCCAAGACCTGTACCAATCACGAGCATTACCAGATAAAGACAAATACAATAGCTTCCTTTTTACCTGATCCTCTGAAATACCAGGTAGTCTGAATAAGCCACATATGTCCTCAATTATTTCCATGTGCTCGCGTGCCGACTTAGTTCCATCTCCTGTAAATGGATTTTTCATAACTCTTTTAACATGACCCATGGGAATTTTAATCCCACTTTAGGTACTCAGACACAGTAGTTTCAACCACCTTTGCAGTAGTGGCATAAGCACTTTCATATAGAGCAAGATGCAGCGAGGCACGATTCATAAATGCCATAGTAACAATGAGATAAACAGCTTTCAAGTTTCCTTACCAAACTTCTTACCAATAGCGCTACGCTCCCCGGCAACGGCGCCAGAAAAGTATCTTGATGGCTCCCAAGTGCAGGAGATCAATTGTAGTACCTTTCAATTAGAAAAGGTTGTCGAACCCACGAGGAGCTGAAGGTATTGGTTAGTAAGATTGATAAATAAAACAATAAAAGATGCAGTGTTTTTGGTATTTTCAGTTGTATATTGCAAGCAGATAACAGATAGTAGCAAGTGAAAGCTCTCAAAGAGAGAAAGCCCAATCCTCTTATGTGGCAAAAGGACAAGCTCAAGTGATGTGTAACTTATATGTGGCAAACGTTCCCGAGGGCGGCATGGATGATGCTAGGCATAGAGATTTATTAAACAACACGTTGAATATCTTGTCAAGTTTTAATCCTCTTTGGACGGAGCCATAATTAGGTATAGCTAAATAAATAAACTACAACCCCTTATGATGGATCATGTGGCCAAGCAAATGACTGCACAAGAATTATTAAGACCTAAAGTCCCACCATAGCATTACACTCTAAGGTCCCCGATACTAATACCCTCATAATATAACTTCATGACTCGGTCTCAGGTTTACGTGTCCTCCCAAGTCTCCATCAATTCATTACACTACGGTGTTCTCCTATGAGCCCATAAAGGTGAAGTGTTGTGCAGTCGACGTTCGCACAACACCATCATAGAATCACATAAAAGATAAACTCTTGACAAAATACCAACACATGTCATATATAAATCATGCCAATTCATCCTATGCCCTCAGGAACATACGGGAACTACTCACAACGTGCGAACATGATCATAATCAGTGGCATAAGTGGTACAACACAATCTGAAATTATAACTTCACCACCAAATAATGACAAGTACTCAATCACAAACATGAATAGTAGCACAAGACAAGTATCTAGGGTATAGCAACTCTCAAACTGCGAGGGGAACGGAGTGGATCACGGTGATGATGATGGTGATGGTGCTGGTCTTGATGGGGGTGATGATGTAGAGGCCTCCTCCCACGCCAAGGAGGAGAGGTGATGACGATGACGATGATTTCCCCCTTCTCCGGAGTTCCGGAGCAGCAGGATCTGACCCCCCTCGGAAGGGATCAGGAGTTTCGCCGCCGCCGCGACCTCGGATGGACTTGGAAAAATTAGGGCGTTTTTTCGGGCGAGACGAAGGCGTCGATAAAAAGCCCCAGGCGAGGAGGTGCCCGAGGCCAGTTTGGGTGGTCCCACGCGGCCAGGTACATGGGCCGCGTGGGCCACCCCCATTTGGCCCTCGTGGCTCTCCTCTCTTCGGTCTTCTTCCCTCTGCCTTTCTCCCGATGAAAAACTGACGCAGTATTTTTCCTTTTATTATTTGAGTCCTGTAGCTCCTGAAACATTAAAGACAAGAAAAAGGAGGTTTTCTGCCTCCCAGAAATTAAATACCAAAAATAGGGACTTTGTATGAAAGTCCCCAAAATCATCTAAAACATGTAGAAACAATCATATAATCATGCAAATAACATTCTAGTATGATACTAAAAGTTATATAAATGATGATATAAAATGCACGTATCAATATGCAGAAGCTTGATTCTCTCAAGAAGAAAAAGAAATTTTAGTGCCTACTACATGTCGGTTATCATGTACTGGAGGGGTTGCTTTTGGCTGTCCATATGAATGAAGAAGTAGACTAGTGTTTTGCAACTGTACTTGGAGATGCCCTTTTTTGTTCTCTTCCACTACGCCTGTATATTTTCCTACATACCTCACTTATGTGTGTGCGTGAATCATTCTGTCTTTTTTTAAAAATGGTTCCAAAATTTAAAAATGGTTTCATTTTGAAAATGGTTCCAAACTTAAAAATGGTTCCATTTTTTAAATGGTTCCGAAATTAAAATGGTTCCAAACTTAAAAATGGTTCCAATTCGAAAATGGTTCCAAAAAAAAAATGGTTCAATTTTGAAAATGGTTCCGAAATAAAAAATGGTTCTATTTTGAAAATGGTTCCAAAATTAATATTGGTTCCATTTTTTAAAATGGTTCCGAAATTAAAATGGTTCCAGACTTAAAAATGGTTCCAATTCGAAAATGGTTCCAAAATTAAAAATGGTTCCAATTCAAAAAAATTATTCCATTTCTCAAAATGATCCAAATTTAAAAATGGTTCCATTTTTGAAAAGGTTACTTCATTGAAAATGGTTTCATTTTGAAAATGGCTCTAAATTAAAAATGGTTCCATTTTCTACAATGTTGAAAATGGTTCCAAAACTAATAATGGTTTCATTTTTTAGATATGGTCTGAAATTAAAATGGTTCCATTTTGAAAATGGTTCCGAAATAAAAAATGGTTCAATTTTTTAAAATGGTTCCGAAATTTAAAAATGGTTCCATTTTGAAAATGGTTCCAGAATTAATAATGGTTCCATTTTTTAAAATGGTTTCGAAATTAAAAATGGTTCAAAATTTAAAAATTATTCCAGAAAATGGTTCCAAATTTTTAAAATGGTTCCAAAATTAAAAATGGTTCTGAAATAAAAAATGGTTCCAAATTTAAAAATGGTTCCATTTTGAAAATGGTTCCAAATTTAAAAATGGTTCCAATTTTTAAATGGTTCCAAAATTAAAAATGGTTTCGAATTAAAAAATGGTTCCATTTTAAAATTCTTAAAATGGTTCCATTTTAAAAAGGTTCCAATTTTAGAAATTGTTCCAAAATGAAAAATGGTTCCAAATTTAAAAACGGTTCCATTCTGAAATGGTTCCAAAATAAGAAAATGGTTCCAATTTTCAAAAATGGTTTCAAAATTTAAAAATGATTCCAAATTTTGAAATCGTTCCAATTTTAAAAATGGTTCCAAAATTAAAAATGGTTGCAAATTAAAAATTGGTTACATTTTAAATTCTTAAAATGGTTCCATTTTGAAAATGGTTCGAAATTTAAAATGGTTCCTAAGTTTAAAAAGGTTCCAATTTTAGAAATGGTTCCAAAATGAAAATGGTTCCAAATTTAAAAACGGTTCCATTATGAAAATGGTTCCAAAATAAAAAATGGTTCCAATTTTCAAAAATGGTTTCAAAATTTAAAAATGGTTCCATTTTGAAAATGGTTCCAAATTTTAAAATCGTTCCAATTTTAAAAATGGTTCCAAAATTAAAAATGGTTCCAAATTAAAAAATGGTTACATTATAAATTCTTAAAATGGTTCCATTTTGAAAATGGTTCGAAATTTAAAAATGGTTCCTAAGTTTAAAAAGGTTCCAATTTTAGAAATGGTTCCAAAATGAAAAATGGTTCCAAATTTAAAAACGGTTCCATTTTGAAAATGGTTCCAAAATAAAAAATGGTTCCAATTTTCAAAAATGGTTTCAAAATTAAAAAATGGTTCCATTTTTTAAAATGGTTCCAAATTTTAAAATGGTTCCATTTTGAAAATGGTTCCAAATTTTAAAATTGTTGCAAAATTAAAATGGTTCCAAATTTTAAAAATGATACCATTTTGAAAATGGTTCCAAAATTAATAATGGTTCCATTTTTAAAAATTGTTCCGAAATAAAAAATGCTTCCAAAATTATAAATGGTTCTAAAATTAAAAATGGTTCCGAAATAAAAAATGGTTCAAAATTTAAAAATTGTTCCATTTTGAAAATGGTTCCAAATTTTAAAATGGTTCCAAAATAAAAAATGGTTCTAAAATTAAAAATGGTTCCAAATTTAAAAATGGTTCCATTTTGAAAATGGTTGCAAATTTAAAAATGGTTCCAAAATTAAAAATGGTTCCAGTTTAAAATTCTTAAAATGGTTCCATTTTAAAAAGGTTTCAATTTTAGAAATGGTTCCAAACTGAAAATGGTTCCAAATTTGAAAACGGTTCCATTCTGAAAATGGTTCCAAAATAAAAAAATGGTTCCAATTTTCAAAAATGGTTTCAAAATTTAAAAATGGTTCCATTTTTGAAAATGGTTCCAAATTTTAAAATCGTTCCAATTTTTAAAATTGCTCCAAAATTAAAAAATGGTTCCAAATTAAAAAATGGTTGCATTTTAAAATTGTTAAAATGGTTCCATTTTAAAAAGGTTCCAATTTTAGAAATGGTTCCAAAATGAAAAATGGTTGCAAATTTAAAAACGGTCCATTTTGAAAATGGTTCCAAAATAAGAAATGGTTCCAATTTTCAAAAATGGTTTCGAAATTTAAAAATTGTTCCATTTTTGAAAATGGTTCCAAATTTTAAAATGGTTCCATTTTGAAAATGGTTCGATTTTAAAATTCTTAAAATGGTTCCATTTTAAAAATGGTTCATAAGTTTAAAAAGGTTCCAATTTAGAAATGGTTCCAACATGAAAAATGGTTCCAAATTTAAAAACGGTTCCATTCTGAAAATAGTTCCGAAATAAAAATTGTTCCAATTTTCAAAAATGGTTTCAAAATTAAAAAATGGTTCCATTTTGAAAATGGTTCCAAATTTTAAAATGGTTCCAAAATTAAAAATGGTTCCAAATTTTAAAAATAATTCCATTTTGAAAATGGTTCCAAAATTAATAATGGTTCCATTTTTTAAATGGTTCTGAAATTAAAAATGGTTCCAAAATTAAAAATGGTTCTAAAATTAAAAATGGTTATAAATTTAAAAATGGTTCCAATTTTTAAAATGGTTCCAAAATTCAAAATGGTTCCATTTTAATATTCTTAAAATGGTTCCATTTAAAAATGGTTCGAAATTTAAAAATGGTTCCTAAGTTTAAAAATGTCCCAATTTTAGAAATGGTTCCAAAATGAAAAATGGTTCCAAATTTAAAAACGGTTCCAATTTTCAAAAATGGTTTCAAAATTTAAAAATGGTTCCATTTTGAAAATGGTTCCAAATTTTAAAATGGTTCCAAAATTAAAAATGGTTCCAAATTTAAAAATGGTTCCATTTTGAAATGGTTCCAAAATTAAAAATGGTTCCAAATTAAAAAATGGTTCCTAAATTAAAAAAGGTTGCAATTTTAGAAATGGTTCCAAAATGAAAAATGGTTCCAAATTTAAAAACGGTTCCATTTTGAAAATGGTTCCAAATTTTTAAATGGTTCCAAAATAAAAAATGGTTCCAATTTTCAAAAATGGTTTCAATATTTAAAAATGGTTCCAAAATAAAAAAATGATCCAAATTTAAAAATGGTTCGAAATTTAAAAATGGTTCTGATTTTTTAAAAATGGTTCCATTTTTTTAAATTCGGCGTGAATACCTTGCTTACTGAAGAATCAAATGAAACAGTCAGCGAAATAAGTCAAAACAAAAGATACAGTCAAACGATCGCTACCTCCCATACGGTGGTCAAACCATGGAAGGACTTTCTGGCGCGAGCGCGTGCAAAGCCGTTCCTGGGCCTGCCCCTGAGCGCGCCGCGGGGGATGGAAGGTACGCGGAGCGTGAGTTCCCCCGTGTACCGCACTGTATAGGCTTGCCCCAAGATCAGGCAGAGCTAAAACATCCATGCAGTGGCACGTGGAAAGAAAGGCCTGAATTCCTGCCCAAACTGCAAAAGCTGCCCACTCGTTGTCGTAGATATCCTTCGATGAGCTCTCATGTGAACACATCTGCCACTTCAGTGTAAACTAGCTAGCCAGGTGGCCACTGTTGCCATCGTCTATAGTTTAATTTGTTTGAGAATGAATCTCTGCTTTATTGATCAAGAGTTTGAGGTATATATACAATCTGAAGAGGCGCCCTTTGAGGCGGTAAATACAAGGTCGCGTCTGTGCGAAGAGGCACAACGCCTGTACGACGTTTGGCCAAAAAGCAACCGCCTACGGTTGCTTAGGATCTAAGCTAATCCTATTCTAACACTCCCCCTTGACAACGTCGTTTCTTCAAAATCCTTGCATTATCTTTGAGATCTTCTTGTACAATCTTGAGGGTACCATTATATACTCATGATGAAGACTTTGTATGATATTCTCCCCCAAAAACCCTGTGGGAAAAATATGAGGAGAATTGTATTTGATATGTTGTTAAAAACTCCTTTAAACCCTGTGGGAAAAATAAGGAGAAAATAATACAACATATAATGAGTATTGTCTCATTGATAACTCATATGAGAAAACCCTTGATAGGAAAAATCTCATTATTGAGTTTAGAGATCAATAAATATGCCTTATATACTTTCGTTAAAAACCCCGGTGGGGAAAATACAAAAGTATGACATATGATACTGATAATATATTGCCTCATTTAGCATCTTATATGAGAAACTTGAGAGTAAACTCATAAAGTGAAAAGGAGTAAAAATGAGTGCAATACGACATGCCACTGAAAACTCCTCTAAAACCCAGTGGGGAAAAATATAAGGAGAAAGAAAAATGGCATATCCGAACACATGTATTTATATTTTCTCATTAAAAACCTTTTATGAGAAACCATTAGGGAAAAACTCATCAAGGGAAAAAGAGTACAATATATATGATCTGAAGATCATCGACGGGTTATTATACGGGAGTGTGCTCCCCCTGAACTTTGCAAATCTCCACAATTTTATTTGCAATATTGTTCTCTATATAACCCGTATGCATTTGAGAAATACAAGTGGTATTATCTTGATAGACAATGGTAGTTGATTCTGTTGAATCTTAAACACATAATTTTGTATGTGGTATCATCCTATGAAGCAATATATGTTTTATGATGCTTCGTAGAAAGTGATTATTCCAGAATGATTAGTGATAGTAGACATTAGAGTTTGTTTGGAAGACTTCCCTTAAAGGATGTTCTACTCAATTCAGTCGTCATCGATATGGCAGTTTCGGGGTCAGATAATTATAGCCAATATATGTATATCACACAATGGTCAATTCTCTTGATGTTCCTAAGGGATTTAATCAAGACCTATAGTGCCTTTAAGATATCGGAGGATATTACTTACACCAATATTTAGTTGGGGTTAGCACTTTAAATAAATTGTCATAAAAATATTGTCACACATGATGTAGTTTGCAACAATGGTATTGAGATGTGGAACTAGAGGTCCCGATAACACTTAATCATCATACTAAGTATAAATGAGTTTGCATCCATGTTAGGGATAGTATGACCATATGTGTTTTTGATATGATTTATTCACATTTAATTTCTACCATATTTCATGGATATGTGAAGACTGATAGATATGTATTCCTGAAGGGAATATTCTCAAGTTGTGAACTTGAATAGTATTTGGTTTCATCCAAATCTCCATCTTGATATGATTGCGAGTACCTTTCATGTATTGTATAGACTTCGATGATAAAATCATCGATAGGTCATGTAGAATCCATGAGGGATTTTGTTAATGACTACATGTAAGCAATCTTTATCCAGGTAATCCTTTCGAAGAAAGAACTCTCATAGTCGATTGTACCACACAAATTTTGACTATTGAAGTCATTAAGTGACTTTTGATGTTTTACACAATATATGTTGTGATTTGTTCTTGGACATCCATATAGATATCCGAGATGAGTGATCCATATGAGTATGAAATCACCACGTCTATCAACTGCATGGATAGTTTATTTGTACTGCCAATATTATTGATATCGAAACACAATTCCACTTATACCAAGAGGGTATGTTATATCATAATCGATGTCGGGTCTCTGCGTGAACCCTTGTGCTACAAGCCTCGCCATTTCACCACCTCATTGTTTATTATGAGGAGAGTGTATTACTGTGGTAAATACCTCTCTTTTGTTGAGCGAGTGCTATTCTTATTTAGTTGCCTCCTTCTAGTTGAACCAATATATGAGTGCATGAGGCACTCTACCATGGATTTTGGTTCAGGGCCCTAAAGGTTTTAGCAATTTAAGAATAAATATTTGTCGACAAATGTAGTCTTTATGTTATATGATTCTGTTGAATCAACAAAAATTGTGGAAATAATATTTACATCTTTTAACTCCTCGTGATTTCCCATAACACTGGAGTCAAGGTGTTTCGATGTCCCAACATTTAAAATTGTGTGCACATTTATGTTGGGTTTGGATGATGAGCATCCCTTATGTGTTATTCAACTTGAGGTTGAATTACATTTACTAGTTGAGGATATAATTTCCTCTATTTCCGCGGATACATATGTGACCATGTTTCTCCCCCTTGTGCTCTCATTTTTGGGAAAATAGTGGTTGCATGAGATACTTCCACTCTGTATGGCACAATGCATGATTTCATGACATCTTTGTCATAAGTAAATGTATGTGGCAGATTTGCAATGTGTTGCAAATATATTGAACTTCATGTTCAGATTTAAAGTACGTGAATATCAGGACTGAATGTATTTGACATTTCTAATTTATCGGTATTGTTTGTGGTACGAATATCCCCCAATGCCGAAAATGTCCTTATTTTAAAGTGTAATCAGCGTACGGGCTATAATCAATTCCCTTGATAGGGCTTGATATATTTATAATTGACGGATAAATTAATAGTAATAAATCACATAGATCCCAAATTTAATGTGAGGGCCCGTTAAGTACGCTGGAGTGGTGAAATCGGTATATAACCGATATCGCAGATTGGAAATACTTGTTTGATTTCCACGTACTTACTGCAGGGGGAAGCATTATGATATGCAGTTGGTATGATCTAGAATAGATCTGCGGCGTGTAAGACCGCATGTCTCCAACAAGTTGTTGGTATATTAAATTTTGTAGAAGTGGTCATTTAATTATATTTGATTCTTTTGATAAAGAATTTATTGACACCATTTTGGCTATGTACATGAGGTACTTAGTAAAATCATAAATGCTCGTGAAACGACATTCAAATGGGTATAACCCATATGCTAGAATAATTTGCTCATATTTGATAATTTGAGCAATTAATTTAGTAAAATCATGTATTCATGGATTTTAGAAAACCACATAGGAGCATCTATTAGATGTTCATGGATACCATGAATATATGTCTCAAAATGGTTGAGTAGTCCATATATAGCTTTTGAATGTGTTCAAGAATTTGAGTGGCTACTTTACTAAGTTTTTAAGGTGAGATAGCCTTTAAATTTATTTATTTATTCGCATGGCACATTTAGCGCACATAAAGTCTGATGACTTGAGATTTTTTTCTAATTTTAAGGTGTGACCAACAAAATTGTCAATGATTTCTGTAACATCCCTATTTAAGAGGGTGACCAAAGTGAACATGTAAAATCTTCAATCTGTGAAGATACAGAAAATTATTTTGGATGCACCGAAGTTTAGTATGAAACTTTATTCATATATTTTTATCATGTCTGAGGAACATGATATAATGGACACCATACCTCATGTAGTAGTATGGTTATAGGCTGATGCATGGGATAGTTGTGAGACTAAACAAGGTCTCTCCAAAATATTTTATCCATCAAGCAAATTCTTATTACAAAGGGATATTATCTCCCACCAGACTAGATTTATGTTATCGTTCTGAGGAAGATCATAAGTACTACCACACTCAGATTATTTTTCTGGTACTTATCGAAGTGATCTTCAAAATTTATCCCGTTGAACTCGCAATAATTATTGAATTTGTGGTATAACCCAACCAAATGCTTGAGAGCATATATATAAAAATGATAATTTATACAATAAAATATTTGACAAACTTGATAGTTATCTTATCACTTTTGGTAGGCCCATTATGATTCTGTTTGTCATTTTACCTCCACTTTATATTGATTTCTCGTGGATCTTTTCGAGACCATTGAGATTCTTAGTATTTGAGTACTAGTATGAATTTCAAGTAAGGGTACATATCACCCATAGGGTGTACCTTAAATGGAGAGGATGTAAAGTTATTTCTAGGTTTTGAATGAGATGCTTTTTTGATATATCTCATCACATAGTATCAACTTGGGGTTGATTCTATAGACAAAAGAATTAGAATGTGCAATGGACTAGAAGCCCAACAAAATAAGTGAGTGAATATTGATGTTGCGTTTATGCAACATATATCTCCTTGATGGAGATTTAGAGGGAAATGGAAAACTATCCAATTTCTCTCATTTAATATGAGTTCAAACGAATTCCATTGATGGAAATGTCAGCCATGTCTTGCATGAGATGATCATGCAATTCATTTACAGTGATAGTAAACTAAAATAAATAAAATGCTTTGACTGAGCATATTTATGATCAATCAAGATGATTCCTTCATGACCATAATATGGAAATTTAATGTTGAGACATTAAAATGATATTTCTATCAATATTTGGACTTTAATTACCCGAGAGGTGATCCAAAACATAGATATGTATTTGACATTGGTTATTCTTGGTGAAGATAATTTTCACCACATGATGTGGAACATCTATTAGTTTGTGAGAAACTAAATCATTGGTATGCATGATGGAGTTTGTCTTGATAGACATAATACACAAAAAATAATGTTCAATGTTTTATGCTCCACAATTTTATGTTTTACCAATGAAATATAAGCATATAAGGATCTATCATGCCTAAATTCATTCTACTTTGATAGTAAACTTTATTTTGAGGTAAACAATAAATATGTCCTAGAGGAACATTTTGAATTTTAAGCTGATGCTTTTATGCAAAGTGTCACGAATTGTAAGTTTAACACATCGTAGACAATTTTGGAGATAATTTTATTTTGTCAAAATGACAAATTTGTATATCTCTCAGCAATGATATTACCTTATGATTTTCAAATAAAATTTAAGATAGTCACTTATTTCATTGGCAATTTTATCTCATATGCTTATGAGATTTTATGCTTGTCATGGGTATTGCATGATGCAACAACATTGAGCATATAGAAATTCTGATGAAATATAATCCAAAAGGTAAGTAAATGCTTTTTTCCACAATACTATTTCAGTAATTTTCAGCAAAACGCATGATTAAACCGCACATATATACTTGGTCAGAGGACCTAAATAGACGATCAACTGAATTTAAATTCAACAATGAGCGTGCAGATTTGATTGCAGGTTGCATAGTTTACACGAAACTGAACCAAGCTAAGGGCTATCCTGCATAATTAAGTAAGACTGCGGTCTTAATAGTAAATGCAGGGATTTATACGTGTATGAAAGAGACATGAAGGATTAAAATGCAAAAGCTCTAAGGGATAAGGTTCCATCGTCTTCTCAGTTGCATACACGACTCAGCCGATTCATTTGTACTCGAGTAGATATCTTTATAGAGGAAAAACAAATCCACCGTCGTTTTTGGTTCGTGTACGCCGGAGGAACCAGGCTGAGGCCGTGGCCATGGGCTCCGCCGTGCCGCGCGCCCGCGCCGAAGGCTTCGGGGCGTGCCTCCATTGGAGGTCATGTCCGTGCAGTGGCCGTGGGCGCAGCCGCGTAGTGCGCCGATTGTCGGACACCGCTGCTGCCGCGCTTTGGCGGAGACAGCGATGAGAGGAGAAGCTTCGGGGTCGAGGACCGCCGTGCGTGCTGCCACATGCCACCGTTTCGGAGTCCTGCCGGTCGCCGCCCCTGTTTCCGGTTGATGGGGCTGCGCCGGCCGCGGTGTGCCGCCGTTACGGACACGCCGCCGGCCGTTTCCTCCACAGCCGCTGCGGTTTGAATGCGTCGGGGCCGAGGGGCACCACGCGCACCGCCGCAGCCAAAAGGGCTCGGCCACGGTGCCGATCGAGGAGAAGGTCGAGCACGCCGCGCATCGCCTGTGGTATGCCGGCCGGTGCCGCGTTTCTTCTTCCCTCTTTTTCTCGTCTCTCCGACCGCCGGTTCTTCTTTCTGGTGGCCTTTCGCTCTCACGGAGAGCAGCGTGCATGATAACGTGTTTGAGAATGAATCTCTGCTTTATTGATCAAGAGTTTGAGGTATATATATACAATCTGAAGAGGCGCCCTTTGAGGCGGTAAATACAAGGTCGCGTCTGTGCGAAGAGGCACAACGCCTGTACGACGTTTGGCCAAAAAGCAACCGCCTACGGTTGCTTAGGATCTAAGCTAATCCTATTCTAACATAATTAAAACCTCCTTCGATGCATGCATGCGCTAGCGTGACGACGACGGAGTACAGTACATGGTTGTTTCTCGTGTAACGTGCTTTGAAACAGAACTTTTTTATATACGTACTAGAGCCTGAACATTAATTTACGGTGTACATATATGAATAACATAAATGAAACACATAAGCATTAGATTACGTAGCGGTTCAATCTCTACAGAATACGGGCGGTAACCACGTTGCTGAACACTATATATCCTAATTGAGAGCAAGCATAGCGAATTAGCGGTGACCCGTTTCTAGAGAAAAAAAATACTTTCTTCGTTTCTTATAAAACTTGTTGTACCTTTTTTCAGATTCAAATGTATTTAAACGCGTTTTACTGTGTATGTTCCCTTATTTCAATCCGTACATAGTTCACATTAAAATGTCTAAAACATCTTGTAATTAGAAACGGAGAGAGTACAACGTGTCTAACAAAAATATATGCTCCAATGTTCATCATCTACCGGGAAGCCAAGTGGAAAGTGTAGAAATAATTGTATATGGGCAAGCCCATTTGGTTCCAGCTCAATCTAGTCTCAAAGGCCCGTGTGGTCTATTCATGCATACAAGAGGTGTGCTTAAAGTTTATTCTCGCATTAATAATTCAGTGGGAGTTGCACCTCAGGTTTTTCCGATGTTGTATGAGCATGCGGGAACGGAAAATTCTCAGTAGATTCCATGTATAGGGCGCTTGTGCATTCCGACATTCCAGTCGATGACAATAAAAAAATATGGCACATGAAGATTCCACTTAAGATAAAAGTATTTACGTGGTATCTTCGTAGGGGTGTCATTTTAACCAAAGATAACCTTGTCAAACGGAATTGGCATGGAAGTACTAAGTGTGTGTTCTGTCCTAAACAAGAGACAATAAAACACTTATTCTTCGAGTGTAGTTTCGCACGTTCTATATGGTCATTCATCCAAATAGCGTCTAACTTATATCCACCCAAGTCTGTGGCCAACGTTTTTGGTAACTGGTTGCATGGGATAGATAAAAATCTTAGAACGGTTATTAGGGTGGGAGCGATTGCCGTTATATGGTCGCTTTGGCTTAGTAGAAATGACAAGGTTTTCAATGACAAAGATGTTTCTCTTTTGCAGGTACTCTACCGTTGCACGAGTACTCTCCGTACGTGGTCCACCTTACAACGCGTGGGACATCGAGACCTCTTTACGGAGGCATGTGCAAGACTGGAGGAGGTGGCAAGGGACATTTTCTCACAACATGGGTGGCCGCTTGATCGCCGGATTGGACCTCCATAGGCTGATGAGCTTGCTATGTCATAGGCGTTTTACATTATCCTGCTGATTGTAATTCGTCTATCGTTGCACTTTCTACTTTATCGGTTGGATTGCGGCTGTGTGCATTTGTTATGCAGAGGCCGGGTGTAATACTTAAACTTTTGAGTAATAAAGCCCTTTATCTAAAAAATGAGAAGGAGAAGGACATATCTACACACGCACTCCTTCTCCACTGCCCGCCTTGTCACGTGTGTCCGCTTTCATGAATGAGCCGAGCTTAGATCTATGCATTTTTTTTGTATTTTGATGTTCTGGGAAATTAATGAGTCAGTAGTTGAATTATTAACGAACAGGTTAATCACTCGGCCCTTTCTGATTCTTTTGAGCCGTGGGCTATTAGCGACTTGTACGTGGTGTTACCCCCCATGTTTCACCCGACCCGCACTATATAAATAGGAAGACATCAACCCTAGGCGGTTGTGCAACACATGAGACTTTCTCGCTCCAGAATATTGAGCCCCACTAGGTCTTTCTCATTCCATTTTCTACCGTGCACCACAAGACAGGACAGTAGGCCTCCGAAACCCTGCTTCTCGTAACGTTCTGCGGGAGAGAGGCAGTCATAAAGTTGGGGAGCGCACTCACGCGACTACTATCAGTGACTACTTCCCCAACGACGACATCTTTCATGACATCAGTAACCTGACACCATGGCCATTGGTTCTGCTCCCGTTGCACCATATGTGATCATGTCCACTCTGGTTTCGATCATGCTAGGATTTCCATGTCTAAGTTTTGGTTTTGATCATTTATATTCATGATGCTATTAGTTTGTATGATTAGTTTAATACTTGTTATTTCAGTAATGAATTGTTTACTGTTTTTATGGATTGTATCGTATGCTAAACTGCTCATATATTTAACAATCCAAAAAGCTGATTATAAGAAATTTACGCCAAATAGTTTTGTTGTGTCTATGAAGTCGCCTCCATTCGAGAGGGCGCATTGGAAGAGGTGGAGCGCAAGAGAAGTTCTCTGGTCTTCGAACCATGATCCGCTATAATGCCACCAATGTAAAGAGTACGGGAGATATTAGTACATGAGAAGGTTTTTCAGAAACCCGATTCCCTCTTTAAGCCTGCTCTTCTCAATGTTCTTGGCGAGTCCATAGTTTGACTCGAATATGTCATCTGATAATGGGAAGGACATGTTCAATGCGCTCAAGGCCAAGTTTGGGCCTCAAACGCTGCCAATAAATTGTATTTCATGGAACAATTAGGGCAGCCGACGGAATTCAAAACCATCTTCAATGGGCACTATATATCAAACAATACAAACTAAATTAATTTCATAGTAAACAAACAACACATTATTGTAAACTAAAATCAATTTCGCCCTAAAATAGATGTTCCAAATCCTAACAAATAAACAACCATCCACCGGCCGCGACACCTTCGTGGTCGGGGACGAGACAGAGAAGGGGACGGAGGCGAACTTTGTTGGGTGCGTGGCCGCCTGCGCGCCTGGTGCGGGGCGGGAGTTGGCGAGGAAGGCGAAGCCGCCGCACGGATCTCAACGAGGGGCGGAACACGTGGGGAAGACGGCGGGGAGGGGCGGCGCGGGGAAGACGTGAAAATCCACAAAATTAACCCTTTTAAAAAACTTTAGCAAAAAATAACCCTTTTTCAGAAAAAATTCCAAATCTAACCCTTTTTTATCACGCCCAACACCAGGGCGCTACACTGTACACAGTAGCGCCGTGCAGCCCGGCGCTACACTGCAGCCAGCGTGGCACCGTGGAGCCCAAAGTCGCGGGTGTAGCGCCGCCGCATGGGGCGCTACACATTGGCGTGCAACGCCTCATGTCCCGGGGCTACACGATCCCAGCGTATCGACTCTCTGTGTTTCCTTGTGATCCTACGGTCAGCTAGCTAAAGAGCAGATCGAACAGATTGATCCATCGAGTTACCTCTCTGATTGCTTAACTTAGTACGTACGCGCGTTGCCGGAGTTCAACCGAGGAGGCTTGCAACGTACGTGGATCGCCGGAAAGTACTCGTCATAGTCGACGTGAAGATCGGGATTGGGCTAAGAGAGGAGGCAAAAGGCAAGATGGAGGAGCTTCGGAGCTGGCTGATGGACTACGCGTGCCACAATTAACCGGAAGCATGGTGCCATGGCCACGACGCGCTCTACTCACGCTCGCTGGTTTCGCCTTCGTCCCCTGCCTGCTGCTAGTGCTACTCCTCCCCAGCAGCCCCTTCTCGCCAATGACAACCGGACTCATGGACGACCTCCTGCAGCTGGGGAGGACGCGCAGGAGTGGACGCCTCCTGCGTCGGCCCCGGCGCCGTGCTCGGCGGTTGCCAACGAATCCATCTGCTGTGATCGCAACTCGACACGCACCGACTTCTGTGTCATGCGTGGTAACATCCGCACCCGGGCCGCCCCGAACTCGCTCTTCTTGCTCTCCGCCGGCCGATCCGACGACCAACGCATCCATCCCTACACCTGGAAGGTGAGAGTCTAGCGTCATGGGCACCATCGACGAGCTACGCCTCCGCGTCGTGCCCGAGCCTGAGGCGGCGCGCTGCGATGTACGGCACGACGTTTCGGCTGTTGTCTTCTCCACCTGCTGGTACATCCGCAACGTATACCATGAGTTCAACCACGGCATTGTCCCGCTCTACGTCACCGCCATCGACCTCGCCAATGACAACCGGACGCACTACTTCCCGGAGGCCGTCCTGTTAGACGGTCTAGGTTTCCTTGTTGTATACGTGTACGTATTGTAATCCGTATGTAATTGTTGGTCCTATATATAATAGAGATATGTGGAGGCTTTGCCCCACGCAACCCTAAAAACAAACTTGGTATCAGAGCCTTGCCCTGCCCGCCGCCGCTGCCGTCTCTTAGCCTATCGCCGCCGCCGCCTCTTAGCCAATCGCCGCCGCTACCATGGCCCTCTCCACCCATGTCGACACGCTGGCGGCGCCTCCAGTAGCCACCGCGCCTTCTTCCCTCGCTCCCGCCGTCACCCCCATTGGTGTACGCCTCGAGGGCGCAAACTTCCCTCTATGGCGCATGCTCGCCTTCACCAACCTCTCCGGCGCCTCTCTTCACGGCTACCTCGACGGCTCCACGAAAGCTCCGGCGGAAACGATCCTAGAAGGAACGGGCGCCGCCGCTCGCACCGTTCCCAATCCCGAGTATCTCCGGTGGTGGACGCAGGATCAGAAGGTCCTCGGGTTGCTCATCTCCTCCATGGCGGAGGGGATCGCTATGCAGCTTATAAACTGCAAGACTGCGGCTGCGGCGTGGGCTGCCATCCACGCCATGTACAGCGCGCAGAACGCTGCCGGGATCCGGCACACGCGACGCCAAATCCAGGCGTTGAGGAAGAACGACATGACGGCAAGCGAGTATATGAACAAGGTGCGGGCTTTGGCCGACACCATGGCCGCTGCCGGGTCGCCGCTGCGCAATGACGAGGTCATCGACTATATGCTCACCGGTCTGGGGTCGGCTTACAACCCCATCGCCGCCTCCCTCTCGGTTGTGGCAGCCCCGGTGAGTGTCCTGCGTTTTATTCCATGGTTCTGAACTATGAAGCTCTTCAGTTGTCGCAGCAAGCTGAAACCGAGGAGTGGTCCTCTTCGGCAAACGCCGCATCACGGCCGGTCTACACCAACAATCCCGGCCGCATGCATGACTACGGGCACCCGAGCGGTGGCCCGAGTGGTGGTCGCCCCGCCGGCGGGAATCCTCCGCACGGCCAGGGGCAGGGCGGCAACGGCCGCAATGGAGGTGGAGGCGGCAATGGCCGCAACGGAGGTGGAGGCGGCAACGGCCGCAAGTGGCGCCCTAAGTGCCAACTCTGCAAGAACTGGGGGCATGAGGCAACTGCCTGCCGCAAGTTCTTGGATCGTGATGATCGCAACTCCAACCCCTCCGGCAACATGGCATCCACCTCCTCCAACGATCAACCTCACTGGCACATGGACACTGGAGCTACGGATCACCTGACGAGTGATCTGGAACGACTCCACGTCTACGAGCGCTATGGCGGGAAGGATCACGTGCAAGTGGCTAATGGTGCAGGTTTGTCTATTTCGCATATTGGTCATTCGCATTTAGCCGGTTCATCTCTTCGTTTGAACAATGTCCTTCATGTTCCGCGCATTAGCAAGCATCTCTTGTCAGTATATCGTCTTGTCTCCGATAATAATGTTTTCATTGAATTTCATCATGATTTCTTCCTTGTTAAGGACAAGGCCACGCGGAGAACTCTTCTTCAAGGCAGTAGTCATGGTGGGCTCTACCCCATTCCTTTCCATCGGGCATCGTCTTCGTCATCTCGCCATGCGTCATCCAGCATCACCACGTCGTCCCGGTGGCATCAGCGTCTCGGTCATCCCGCGAATAATGTAGTTCAGTCTATAGTCAAACAAAACAATCTTAAGTGTTCTTCAGACAATCAGTCTTTAGTTTGTGATGCCTGTGTGCTAAAAGTCGTCAATTATCGTATCATGCCTCTCATCGTGTTTCTACTATGACACTTGAATTAATTCATTCCGATGTTTGGGGCCCGGCTATTTCCTCTTCCGGGGGGTATAAGTACTATGTTAGTTTTATTGACGACTACTCCCGTTTTTGTTGGATTTATCTTCTCAAGCACAAATCTGATGTTGAGCAAGTTTTCTATGCTTTTCAGGCTCATGTTGAGCGTCTTTTGAACACTAAGATTAAAACCGTCCAGTCGGATTGGGGCGGTGAGTACCATAAGCTGCATCGCTATTTTCAGTGTACGGGCATATCCCATCGTGTGTCTTGTCCTCACACCTCTCAGAACGGCATTGCTGAACGCAAACATCGACATTTGGTCGAAACGGGTCTTGCTCTACTCGCTCATTCATCCCTTCCATTACGGTTTTGGGATGAAGCTTTTCTCACCGCCTGCTATCTTATTAACCGGATGCCTACTCCTGTTCTTAGTAGTGACACACCTCTTCATCGGCTTCTCAAGGTGGAACCGAATTACTCGTTCCTACGAACGTTTGGATGCGCGTGCTGGCCTAGCCTGCGTAAATACAACACACACAAGTTGGCTTTCCGTTCTAAAATGTGTGTTTTCTTAGGATATAGTCCTATGCATAAGGGGTATAAGTGTTTAGACCGCACCACTGGACGCATTTATATATCTCGCGATGTCATCTTCGATGAATCTGTTTTCCCTTACTCTACTCCCGGTGTCACCGTTGATGTGTCCTCTCTTGAGCCGGCTCTCTCTTTTCCATCGGATGAACCGGCTACGGATGTACCTAGGCGAAATTACGACCTGTCTTATTTGTCCACTGACCTGCCTGCCCCAGGCGATGTTCCATCTGTGCAGGATCTCATGTCGCCGATCGACGTGCATGGCCAGGCTGCGGTCGGCGTGCATGCGCGCACGGACCCCGCTGCACCAGCCTCGGGTCCGTCCGCTGGGCCACATTCTCCAGGCCCAGCTTCGCCTGGTGGGCCGGCCTCGCCCTTGTCGCCCTCTGAGGCGTTCGACCAGCCCGCGTCGCCAGTCGCCGGGACACCTCCGACGTCCCCGGCCGCGTCGCCCTCGGCTGATGTTTCGCCTTTGCCACCACCTGTGCATGCCCACACGATGATCACGCGATTGCGTGATGGTACTCGTCGTGCACTGCAGCCCACTGATGGGACAGTGCGTTATGATCCTCGACGGCGCGCCTTCTTTGCGGCGATTCCTACGTCGCATCGTGATGCTCTCCGGGAGCCTGCCTGGCATCGGGCGATGTCCGATGAATTCGCCGCTCTTCGTCAGACAAACACCTGGGTTCTAGTTCCCCGGCCGCCTGGTGTCAATATCGTTGGCAGCAAATGGGTGTTTAAGACCAAGCAACTTCCTGATGGTTCTGTTGACAAGTACAAGGCTCGTTTGGTTGCTCGAGGGTTCACTCAGCAACACGGCATTGACTATGGTGAGACATTCAGTCCGGTTGTGAAGCCAGCCACAGTTCGCCTCGTGCTCTCTCTTGCGGTCTCTCGTGGATGGACTCTTCGGCATATTGATGTCAGCAATGTTTTCCTCCATGGTTTCTTATCTGAGGATGTTTATATGCAGCAACCACCTGGCTTTGAGGATGATCGGTACCCCTCTTATGTGTGCAAGCTGCAGCGAGCTCTCTATGGTTTCAAACAGTCTCCTCGTGCCTGGTATGCTCGGTTGAGTTCTCTGCTTTCACAGCTTGGCTTTGTCGCGTCCAAAGCGGACACGTCTCTGTTCATCTTCTCTCGTGATGGAGTTCAGATTTTTATGCTTGTTTATGTTGATGACATCGTGATTGCCGGTTCGAGTCCAGGAGCAGTTGATGGTCTTGTTCGCTCTCTCTCTGAGAAGTTTCCGATTAAGGATCTCGGTCCTCTTGCGTATTTTCTTGGTCTAGAAGCGTCCTGCAATTCAGGGGGCATGGTTCTCACTCAGCGCAAGTATGCTCTTGATCTTCTTCACAGAGTAAGCATGGAGAATTGTAAGTCCACTCCTACACCGCTAGCCACCACCTATCGTCTCACTCCGAGGCAGGAATACTTTTGGGTACCGATGATGCTTTCCGGTATCGAAGTGTTGTGGGAGGTTTGCAGTATTTGACACTTACCCGTCCTGATTTGTCCTTTGCTGTGAACAAAGTATGCCAGTTTCTTTCGCAGCCCACTGATGTTCATTGGGAAGAAGTTAAGCGGATCTTGCGATATGTCAAAGGGACACTGGATACAGAACTGC
The DNA here is from genome assembly GCA_947311845.1 of Poa pratensis. NCBI lineage: Eukaryota > Viridiplantae > Streptophyta > Magnoliopsida > Poales > Poaceae > Poa > Poa pratensis. The sequence continues at coordinate 65,517,068 of CAMZMU010000020.1, read as the reverse complement.
AGTTTCGTAAGTCATCTCTCACCAGTGTTAGTATTTTCACCGATGCCGATTGGGCGGGATGTCCTGATGATCGTCGCTCCACGAGCGGATTTGCTGTGTTTGTTGGCCCGAACCTCATTTCTTGGAGTTCGAAGAAACAGCCTACAGTCTCGAGATCTAGTACCGAGGCAGAATACAAGGCATTGACAAATGGAGCTGCTGAAGCTATATGGGTGGAATCCTTACTCCAGGAGCTTGGAGTTTCTCAGCAGTGCACTCCCATTCTATGGTGTGATAATCTTGGGGCTACATATCTGATGGCTAATCCAGTTTTTCATACACGGACGAAGCACATTGATATTGATTTTCATTTTGTGCGAGAGCGCGTTGCTTCTGGATGTCTTGATGTCAGATTTATCTCTACTAATGACCAACTGGCTGATGTGTTCACTAAACCAGCCACTCGACAGGTGTTAGACCGATTCCAGTCCAATCTAAATCTTGTATGTAATAGAAGTTCAGATTGATGGGGAGTGTTAGACGGTCTAGGTTTCCTTGTTGTATACGTGTACGTATTGTCCCACGCAACCCTAAAAACAAACTCGTCCGGCCTGCGCATCCACGATGAGCTCGCCATCGACGCGTCGGGGATGCCGGGGAACCAGCACATCCAGGACTTCCGGAAGATGCTCCACGATGCGCACCGGGCAACCGAAGAAACAGCACCCTCGCGGCATGAAGGACCAGTCGCGCCACGGCGGTCAGAAACGGCAGGCCGAGTCCGGTTCCGCGTGGACCTGCTGCGGCCAAGCCGAGGGGTTATAGCGCCATGGAACAAGGGGCTATCCGACGGAGCATATCTCCCGGTCCACGGCGCTACGTATGGACTTAACGAAATTTTGGGACTCTAATGTCCGCATGCTCTCTGGTCTCAGGTTTTAAAATCTCAAAGTGTGACTCTAATGTCCGCAAGGCTGCTCGTTTGCACTCCGGCAACGCGCACGATACTAAGCTAAGCAAGGAGAGAATCATCTCTCAAGGATCGATCTATTTGATCTGATGTTTGGCTAGCTGCATGCGATCACAAGGAAACACGAAGACTGTGTATGCTGGGATCGTCAATCGTGTAGCGCCGCGATATGAGGCGTTGCACGCCAATGTGTAGCGCCCCATGCGGCGGCGCTACACCCGCGACTTTGGGCTCCACGGTGCCACCCTGGCTGCGGTGTAGCGCCGGCCTGCACGGCGCTACTGTGTACAGTGTAGCGCCCTGGTGTTGGGCGTGACAAAAAATGGTTAGATTTAGAATTTTTTCTGAAAAAGGGTTATTTTTTGCTAAAGTTAATTAAAAGGGTTAATTTTGTGGATTTTCACGGGGAAGATAGCGTGGGGAGGGATGTCGCGGGGAGGGGCAGCGCGGTGAATGGACGGCGGCGGCGGTGAAGGCGTGGATGCGCGCGTGTGGGAGAAACGTACTGTGTCGATCTAGATCTCGCAACGGGCGGCGCGGCCGGCCGGGTACTAGTAGTCACAATAGTGGCAACGTGTAGCTGCAGCCTACACAGCGCGCCGCCAGCTCACGAAATTTGGCAACGTGTGCATCAGCCAAACCCGTTCTACTGGCAGCGTAACAACACGTTGCCACTATTTTTACAGGGGTCCGCGCCTAACCAAAATTTACTAGCAGCGGGTACCTCTTGTTACATGTTGCTAGTACTAGGCTTGTGGCAACACACTTATTTTCTACACGCTGCTAATATTTACTGGCAACGTGTTTAGCCCAGTACACGTCGCAAACTTTATATTGCCACTAGGCTATTTTATACTAGTGCGTTGTCCTTTCACCCGCATCGGCCCCGCCCATGATCTCCGACTCTGTAGGCCCCATCTCCATGCCCAGATCCCATGCAAAGCGTCTCGGATGTGATGATTGTGCCTCACGCGCTACGTAATGCAGACTGCAGAGCACAACAACAAGCGGCAGTGGAGGTCAAAGGGGTGGCCACAATGGCGCGGTGGCGGAGTGGGGCAGAGGGGGAGTGGGTGACCAAAATTGGTTAAAAAGAAATAAAAAATACGACCTCCCTCGAACGCGGAACACACGATGTGTATTTGACGAAGTAGTGGGACCAGCTGGAGTGAGGCGTTTTGTCTCCCGCGCTCACTAGTAGGAAAAGGCCTACCAGTGGCGCACCAAATTTGGCTATGTGTGGCGCACGGTGGTGCGCCACTAAACTTGCGTCACTGGTAAGTGGCCCGTGCGCCACGGGTAACCCAACTATCTATGGCGCACAAGCCCGTGCGCCATAGCTAGCTCCATTTAGTGCGCCATAGGTAAGCTTAGGGGGGCACCCCATATACGCGCCGTGCCCCCTCCGGGCGCCACAGGTAATCTACTCGGTGCGCCGCAGGTAAGATAGTCCGTGCGCCACAGGGTAAGATATTCAGTGCGCCACAGGTAATATATTCCGTGCGCCACAGGTAAGATATATTGTGCGACACAGGTATAATTTACATTTTTTTAATGTACAGTATTTCGTTCTGTATTTCGTATTTGTACAGGTATAAAGTACACATGCAGTACACAGTTTTTGAATAACACAAGTTCATCACATTTGATACTAGAATACATATACATCACGTATGAAAGGACACGGATGTCGCCTAGAGGGGGGGGGGGGGTGAATAGGCGATTAAAATTCTTTGCGGTTTAGGCTTGAATAAATGCGGAATAAAACTAGCGTTTAATTTATCAAGCACGAAACCTAAACAAGCTAGGTTAACCTATGTGCACCAACAACTTATGCTAAACAAGATAAGCAAATATGTGATAGCAAGATATATTACTTCAAGCTCGATGGCTATCACAAAGTAAATAGCATAAGTAAGAAGCTCGGGTATAGAAATACCGAGGCACTTGGAGACGATGATTTATCCCGAAGTTCACTTTCCAATGGAAGCTACGTCTCCGTTGGAGCGGTGCGGAGTCACAAAGTGATCCCCGAATAGCCGTCAAATGGCACACCGTAATCTCCTTCGTGCCTCCACCAATGCGGAGTGCCACGAACCACTATGGGACACTTGAGGGTGGTCACCGAACCCGTACAAGGATGAGGCACACTCCACAACTTAATTGGAGGCTCTCACCGAATTCCCGCAGCTCCCAAAGCCACAAGAATCAAAAGGTTGGGGCGCGACTCCACAACTTAATTGGAGGCTCCCAACTATCCCGCGAGCCACCAAAACTCCGAGATCAACAAGGACCGTCTAGGGCACTCCAAGTACCCAAGAGGACAAGCTCTAGGGCACCCCAAGTACCCAAGAGTAACAAGCTTCTCAACTTCGATTTCCACGTATCACCGTCGAGAACTCAAACCGATGCAACCGATGCAAGAAGGCAAGACCACTAGAAGTGGTCAAATCCTTCACTCCCAAATCCCACCAAAAGCAACTAATGCTTGTGGGGGTAGAAGAGAGGAAGAACAAGGAAGAACTCAACAAATGGAACTTCAAGATCACGATCTACTAGGTTCCCCTCACTTAGAGGAGGAATGGATTGGATGAATATGTAGATCTTGATCTCCTCTCAAATTCCCTCAAAGATATGCAAGAATCATGGGAGGGATTGAGAGGAAGGCAAGCTTTTCCAAAGGTCAACAATGGAGGAGAGAGGGGGGAAAAGCTAGCTCTAAGGGTGAGAGAACCGTTGGGGAAGAAACCATTATATCAATATATTCATGGCATCAACCTTGAATCCAACATATGGAGTTCAAGCATGGTCTATGGACAAACACTACAAGTAAAACTCAATGCAACCATTAGTCCATAGGGATTGTCATTAATTACCAAAACCACACATGGGGGCGCCATGCCCTTTCAATCTCCCCCATTTTGGTAATTGATGACAATCTCTTTTACAAGGGTTTATATAATGAATTAAGCAACTATGCAAATCAACGAGCATAGATGCATGAGCATGAAAGGTAAATGCTTATGACCAAAACAAAAGCATAACACCAAATTCCCTTAAACCCTATAAAACTTCTCCCCCATTGACATCCATTTCCAAAATGGACGAAAAATCTTAGAAGGTCAATATAGTATGAGCTCCCCCATAAACGTGTGCATTTCTCAAAATATGAGTGAAATCAAATACACATATCCAATGACAAATAGTTGGGGAGAGCACAAACTATATTGAGGATCCAAAGATTGCAAAAGAATGATATGGAGAACTTTTTACAATTCTCCAAATAAAAGGTAAGCAATCAAAAAGATCCAACTAACCAAATAAACACAAGATATTATGATTTGAACAAAAGAGTGTTTTTAAAGGAAATAGAGGAGCTCCCCAATATTTGTACACAATTTAGAATTATTGTATTTGAATACAAGGTGTACAAACATGGAATCCTCACTCTTTCGGTATCCTCTAAAACACAAAATCAAATGGATTCACAAGCTCAATAAGATGCAAAAGAAAAACAAAGCTTGTGTCATATCCCAAGGTGAAGATTATTGACTTGTAAAGACAAGCATGAGGTTAAGGATATTCACCAAGATGAGTGCACCAAGATGTGATAAAATAGGATATGCACTCATAAACCAAATTCTTTTCGGAGTCACACCAACGAAAGAAAGGGAATAAAAGAGGTGACACCGAAGAATTAGGATCTCTAGTAAAGATGTAATTTTTCTCATGTATATAAGTTTCTAAGTGTACAACAATCATGAGATATATATCCACAAAGAAACATGTACACATAAAATTAGTTACTAAAGGAAAGAACAAGATATCCAAAATAAAGTCATATATTATACACATATGATAGTTGTGTAGGATCATAGCCCATAGCTCAATGATTTCATATTGTGTAATAATGAACTTCAAATTCAACCTCAACACAAGCATCACAAATATCACTAAGGGAAAAGGAGATAGTTGGGATGCATTGAGAAAATCAACAAGTATCATAAGAGCCGAATAGAATTTGCAATAGCTACAACAAAAGGCAAATAAATACTTTTCATGCCATGATGCAACCTACACAAGGTTAGATGCTAGAAAAGTATGCATGAGGGTGAATACTTGTTACCGAGATGACATTGGGTTGATGTAGTAGATAAAATTTCATCAACCATCCTCGCTTGGCTCCAATAAGCATGTGGTGAAGATACTTTCATTGTAAATGAGACAAGCATCCAATGCATCTCCATTTACCTAAAACACATTCAAGTAAAATTGTTCCCAAACTAATTGGGTCCAAGTAGTTAGTCAAACTACAATATATAGAAGGAACTCCACATAAATATGTGCATATAGATATGAAATTGAATTTCATGCACATCTTAGCCGATTTAGGATTCCGTGGAGTTTCCCCTATATATTGGCACAAAGAAGGAAAGCATGCCATAAAATAAACATGGAGTAGATATGTATGCCTATGACCTTCAATAACCAAAGGGAGATACAATTTGGACAAAATATCAAGAAATCAAAGGAGGTCCAAATTATATCAAAGATCCAAATCAAAAATTGATTTAGAGAAGCCAATTGAAAGTAAAACAAACCAACATATGATTGATGACATACCAATTGGACAAAGATATCAAAATGAAAATAGGATACCAATTATTCAATAAATAAAGGGACTAGATATCAAATTCCCAAAGATAGATACCAATTGAGATTAACTCTCAAAAAGAGCGAGGTTCTAACAAATAAACCATCCCTCTACACTTTTCATGATGGCACAAAGTACCAAGCCGAAAAGGTTTGTCTACCATGAGACATGTCATCGGGATCAAGGACCAATGGAAAGGATCAAATACCAATAAAATATAAATAGTGTTTGAAAGGATACTTGATAGCTCTCCCAACAAAAGTGCATTATTTATGATCTTGTATTTGAATACACATTGCACACACATGGAATCATCGCTCTCAAATATCTATTCAAACACTAGTCATATATCAAGAAAAAGCAATAAGATCCAATATTAATGAAAATATAAGTTGTACTCAATATAGGATAGCTCACCCAAGAATAGTGCATTATCTATAAGTAACCTTTGAATGCAAGGTGCACAATGATGGGATCAATGCCTCTCCTACATCAAATAAAACACTAGGAAAGTTTGAGTAAAACTAAATGATCCACAAGAGGTAAGGAAGACAAAGGAGTTAAATCACATTAATTTTTGGCAAGGAATAAGGCAATAAAATCAAGAGCCAACATGAAGACGATCTACAAATTTCACCACAATTATGAGCATCAATTGTCATGGAAAAGGAGTATATGTAGAAATTTCTTAGTGGTGTATTGGATTGATTTTCAAGATCATCTTCACAACCAATAAGCACATGGTGAAGGATAAGAATAAAGCACGATGCTTATGTAGATAAATGTTCTTGATAGCTTCAAATATTCATGCGATAATGCAAAGAAACTACAAAGAGTGCTTTGAAGCAATCGGTTTCCCAAAGAGATATATGAGAACATATTAGAGGAAAACCTTACCAAGAACATTGATCACAAACAAGATCCAAAGGAATAAGATAATTAACAATATCAATTTAAGGTGGCAATACCTCACATGTTCATATTGTCTAGGTTTGTAATATGCACATAGCTTATTACTCCCCCATAATGTGATAATCCATTTATTCTCCACAAGAGGCAAGTAAAACCCAACTAGAGATGATTAATGAATATTATAGAATTTGAATTTCTCATGAGCATGAAATACCACATAGAGACTAGATAAGATTGATATATCGACACTAGGTGGTATTCCTCATGTACACACATTTTTAGGATGGTGAAGGGCCAAGAGCTATCACTACCCAAAAATGGGATAGTCCATTAATCTCTCGAAAGAACCAATTAAGATATAAGCAAGTTGATATAAAGGCTCAACATCACACGTACATGGTGTGCAAACCAACATACACATACTTGATTACTCAAGATAAGTAAGTAGAGAGCACACCATATACAAACACTAGCAAGGTACAAAACCAAACACATGCAAGGGTGCAAGCAACTTTCAATGTATATATGATTTAAATACAAGTTACCGCAATGAGGAACATTGGATATGAGATAGAACAATGTAATCGTTGACTTGGCTTGAGAGAATATAATTAATGAAGATCCCTTAATTCTTCATGATGTAGCCAAGTCTCCAATGCCCTCCAACACACCTATTGATCAAGTTTTAGCTTGTTGGTCCCCAACCAAGTTGGGTCCTAAGAGGTTAGTCACAATAGGCTTGGCAACCCAAATGGTTCTTTTCTTGACACCACTTTGAGTACCAACATATTTGGCAAACACATTGCCAACCTTATCCTTCATAAGGGAGTAAGCATTATCAATTATGATAGGGTTGGATAAAGTACCACTAGTGCATGAAGAAGCGAAGTGACCCTTCTCACGGCATAAGTAGCAACATTTGCTTCCTCCTTTCTTCTTTGTGAAGTCTCAACTTGAGAAGGAATAGCTTGATTTTTCTTGGGAAGTGGCCGTTCTTCGACTTGGGGAACTTTAGTTTGAACTTGAGGCAACTTCCCTTGTTGCTTCTCACTAAGAGACTTCTTCTTCAAAGGGCAAGATCTAACATGGTGCCCTTCAACCTTGCACTTGAAGCAAACAATCTTGGCCAAATTCTTGACTTGTTCATGGCCCTTCTTTTTCTTGTTATACTTGGACTTGTTCTTGTTATTGGAGTTGAATCCAAGTCCACTCTTGTCATTGGGGCGTCTTTGCACACTCAACATGTTGTCAAGTGTGGGCTTCCCAACATGACGCTTTTCCAAGTCTTTCTTCAAAGAAGTGACTTGGGCCTTGAGCTCTTTTAATTCCTCTACATGGTTAGTATCAACAAAAACACTAGAGGAAGTCGAAGCTTCATTGTTAGAGCAACAAGGCATGGAAAGTAATTCATCACAAGATGTAGCAATATTATGAGTGGATGAATTACTAGGACTAGCACATGGCAATAAAGCATTTTGAGTAGAGGTTGTGCCATTGTCCACATGAGGCTCACAAGATGTTACCTTTGTAATAATACCCTCATGAGCTAACTTTAGCTTATCATAGGAGACTAGAAGGTCCTCATGAGAGCTCGAGAGCTTTTCATGGCTTTCTTCCAATTTCCCATATTTGCTAGATAGCAAGCAAGTTGAGCCCTTAGCTCAACATTCTCCGTTAATATGGATGCTTCACAAGAGATAGAGTTAGTAGCACAAGCATCATTATTTATGACAATAGGAGAAAGTAATTTGGCAAGCTCTTTAGAGTGAGAAGCTTTAAGTTGCGCATGAGACTCGGTGAGTTTTATGAGCTCACCCTTAACGACCCTAGAGCCATTTTCTAGGTGCTCAAAATTCTCAAGGAGTTTGGCATGTGCATCTATAAGCTTACCATTTGTTCCTTTGAAGTCATTAGCCACTTTAAGAGAACTATCATAGGATCCCTTTACTCTAGAAAGTTCGAGAGCATAAGTTTCCTCAAGAGACTCCTTGGTGGTTTGTTCTTCTTCAAGAGCTTCCTTGAGATCGGCGATCTCTTCCGCATACTTGTATTCGCGGTTAAGACTTTCATCAATGTGAGCTTCCAACTCCTCAATGGTAAGTTTGCGCTCAACAAGGGTAGACATGATTTCTAAGAAGTTAGCACGAGCATCTTTATTCTTTGAAAGAGAAAGAATAACCATTTTACCCTTCTCGAGTATGGAAGCATCATTATCATTTTGTTCATTTTTCATCACTATCATCATGAGATATATTGGGATCCAAAGTAGGAGATACCTCGGAAGCTTTAGCCATAAGGCAAAAGTGAGTACATGATGATGACGATGAAGAATTACTTGAGTCACCATTTAAATCCATATCTTGTTCCATGGAGTGTTCGGTTTCCTCTACATTGTTAGCCAAACAAATACTAGAGGAAATAGAACCATTTTTATCATGGCAACATGACATAGAGAGCATATCATCACAAGGATTAATCAAGCAATTTGTACATGATATGCAAGGACTATCAACACAAGCATGTAGATCATTTTTGGTTCTAGATGCGTTTAAGTCCAAAGATAAATCATTGCAATAAGATAGTGGTGAAGTATCATCAATAATAAGCTTACTATCATTTTTACAATATCTATCACTACTCACCATTGCATTACTTTGTGGCTTGCCACATGTAGGTGAAGTAGAAGAAGTTGAGAACTCATCACGGCCGGAAGTGGAGGGACAACAAGCATCTCCACAATTCTTGGACATCATATTTATCTTGAAGCTTGGTCCAAAGCTCATGAGCATTCCGAAAAGGAGAGACCGACATAATAACTACATCGCTCAAAGCATTGAAAATCACATTAGAAGCTTGAGCATCTAGATAGGAATTATTCTTATCCAATAAAGATAATCTTTTGGGATTCCTTGGAGGAGAATAACCCCTATCTAGAATTCGCTCTATGTATGGGTCCATGACCCGAAAATATCAAGCATGCGAATTTTCCAAACATCATAATTTGTGCCATCTAATATAAAAGAAGCATTGTGCACTAGTTCACTAGACGACATCTTTACTCTCGAGGCGGTGAAGCCAAAAACGAGAGAACCCGCTCTGATACCAATTGAAAGGACACGGATGTCGCCTAGAGGGGGGTGAATAGGCGATTAAAATTCTTTGCGGTTTAGGCTTGAATAAATGCGGAATAAAACTACCGTTTAATTTATCAAGCACGAAACCTAAACAAGCTAGGTTAACCTATGTGCACCAACAACTTATGCTAAACAAGATAAGCAAATATGTGATAGCAAGATATATTACTTCAAGCTCGATGGCTATCACAAAGTAAATAGCATAAGTAAGAAGCTCGGGTATAGAAATACCGAGGCACTTGGAGACGATGATTTATCCCGAAGTTCACTTCCCAATGGAAGCTACGTCTCCGTTGGAGCGGTGCGGAGTCACAAAGTGATCCCCGAATAGCCGTCAAATGGCACACCGTAATCTCCTTCGTGCCTCCACCAATGCGGAGTGCCACGAACCACTATGGGACACTTGAGGGTGGTCACCGAACCCGTACAAGGATGAGGCACACTCCACAACTTAATTGGAGGCTCTCACCGAATTCCCGCGGCTCCCAAAGCCACAAGAATCACAAGGTTGGGGCGCGACTCCACAACTTAATTGGAGGCTCCCAACTATCCCGCGAGCCACCAAAACTCCGAGATCAACAAGGACCGTCTAGGGCACTCCAAGTACCCAAGAGGACAAGCTCTAGGGCACCCCAAGTACCCAAGAGTAACAAGCTTCTCAACTTCGATTTCCACGTATCACCGTGGAGAACTCAAACCGATGCAAGAAGGCAAGACCACTAGAAGTGGTCAAATCCTTCACTCCCAAATCCCACCAAAAGCAACTAATGCTTGTGGGGGGAGAAGAGAGGAAGAACAAGGAAGAACTCAACAAATGGAACTTCAAGATCACGATCTACTAGATTCCCCTCACTTAGAGGAGGAATGGATTGGATGAATATGTAGATCTTGATCTCCTCTCAAATTCCCTCAAAGATATGCAAGAATCATGGGAGGGATTGAGAGGAAGGCAAGCTTTTCCAAAGGTCAACAATGGAGGAGAGAGAGGGGAAAAGCTAGCTCTAAGGGTGAGAGAACCGTTGGGGAAGAAACCCCCTTAAAAAGGTCCTCTCAAAAATCTGCCCGTTGCAGACGAAAAAGGCCGCAGCGGTAGTACCGGGCCGATCCCGGTAGTACCGAGCCGCGTTGACTCGAGGAAGAACGAAAGCCAGTCAGCGCTCCCTGACACGGCGCGCAACGGTAGTACCGGACCACCTGGCCCGGTAGTGCTCCCACCCGGTAGTACCGCGCTACTACCGGGGCTACTACCGGATTAAATCGAGCGAGTCCAGAGAGCATTTGGAGATCCGGTACAGGGCCCGGTACTGGGCCCGGTAGTTCCGCAAGGGGTCACCCGGTAGTACCGGGCGAGGGTCGGTACTACCGGCCTAAGAAGAAACTGCAGAACCAGAAAAAGAGAACCGCAATAACTTTTGCAAGGAAGCTCCAAACGAGATGAAACCAACGAGGTTGGAAATATTAAGGGTCACAAATATAGAGGGGATACCACACATGGGAAGGTGTGGACCCTATCTTGAAGGTGGACCGATAATATTTCCAACCTGAAAACGCAACAAGTTTTTCATACGAAATCCGTTTTCGGAGAACTTGGGCTTGTCATGAAGATCACAACAAGCACCAAAACCCAACAAGGAGAAAATCCAAATAAGAACCAAGAAATATGATGAAGGCAAGTATGCAAAGGTTTGAGCTCTCTCCAACTGATACGCTAAAGCTCAATCGAGAGCCTCTCTTGATAGTACGGTATCTATCCTATAACCCAGTCTCCCAACTAGTACCACGAGACCGGTAAAATAGAAACCTTATCATACCTTTGCCTTGCGCATTCCACTTGAGCTAGATGACGTCGATCTTGATCTCTTCAAGTGGACCACCTTTCTTGATTGCGCTTCGCTTGGTGAAGACTCAAACATTGCTCCCCCATACTCCACTATGGGAGAGCCTCTCTTAGGCACATCTTCACATGAACATTATCTCTAAATGGGTGGCAAGCTTCAAGCCTAGGATTTCTTCGAGATGCTCCTCTTGAACTTGCGCTTGTATCTTTTCTTCTCTTTTCAATAGATGATGTCTTGAAGATAACCATGAATGATCACATAATTCTTTTCTTCAAGACATACTTGCAATATGCTCAACTCGATGATCGTGATGCCAAATACTTCATTATATCAATATATTCATGGCATCAACCTTGAATCCAACATATGGAGTTCAAGCATGGTCTATGGACAAACACTACAAGTAAAACTCAATGCAACCATTAGTCCATAGGGATTGTCATTAATTACCAAAACCACACATGGGGGCGCCATGCCCTTTCAATCTCCCCCATTTTGGTAATTGATGACAATCTCTTTTACAAGGGTTTATATAATGAATTAAGCAACTATGCAAATCAACGAGCATAGATGCATGAGCATGAAAGGTAAATGCTTATGACCAAAACAAAAGCATAACACCAAATTCCCTTAAACCCTATAAAACTTCTCCCCATTGACATCCATTTCCAAAATGGACGAAAAATCTTAGAAGGTCAATATAGTATGAGCTCCCCCATAAACGTGTGCATTTCTCAAAATATGAGTGAAATCAAATACACATATCCAATGACGAATAGTTGGGGAGAGCACAAACTATATTGAGGATCCAAAGATTGCAAAAGAATGATATGGAGAACTTTTTACAATTCTCCAAATAAAAGGTAAGCAATCAAAAAGATCCAACTAACCAAATAAACACAAGATATTATGATTTGAACAAAAGAGTGTTTTTAAAGGAAATAGAGGAGCTCCCCAATATTTGTACACAATTTAGAATTATTGTATTTGAATACAAGGTGTACAAACATGGAATCCTCACTCCTTCGGTATCCTCTAAAACACAAAATCAAATGGATTCACAAGCTCAATAAGATGCAAAAGAAAAACAAAGCTTGTGTCATATCCCAAGGTGAAGATTATTGACTTGTAAAGACAAGCATGAGGTTAAGGATATTCACCAAGATGAGTGCACCAAGATGTGATAAAATAGGATATGCACTCATAAACCAAATTCTTTTCGGAGTCACACCAACGAAAGAAAGGGAATAAAAGAGGTGACACCGAAGAATTAGGATCTCTAGTAAAGATGTAATTTCTCTCATGTATATAAGTTTCTAAGTGTACAACAATCATGAGATATATATCCACAAAGAAACATGTACACATAAAATTAGTTACTAAAGGAAAGAACAAGATATCCAAAATAAAGTCATATATTATACACATATGATAGTTGTGTAGGATCATAGCCCATAGCTCAATGATTTCATATTGTGTAATAATGAACTTCAAATTCAACCTCAACACAAGCATCACAAATATCACTAAGGGAAAAGGAGATAGTTGGGATGCATTGAGGAAATCAACAAGTATCATAAGAGCCGAATAGAATTTGCTATAGCTACAACAAAAGGCAAATAAATACTTTTCATGCCATGATGCAACCTACACAAGGTTGGATGCTAGAAAAGTATGCATGAGGGTGAATACTTGTTACCGAGATGACATTGGGTTGATGTAGTAGATAAAATTCCATCAACCATCCTCGCTTGGCTCCAATAAGCATGTGGTGAAGATACTTTCATTGTAAATGAGACAAGCATCCAATGCATCTCCATTTACCTAAAACACATTCAAGTAAAATTGTTCCCAAACTAATTGGGTCCAAGTAGTTAGTCAAACTACAATATATAGAAGGAACTCCACATAAATATGTGCATATAGATATGAAATTGAATTTCATGCACATCTTAGCCGATTTAGGATTCCGTGGAGTTTCCCCTATATATTGGCACAAAGAAGGAAAGCATGCCATAAAATAAACATGGAGTAGATATGCATGCCTATGACCTTCAATAACCAAAGGGAGATACAATTTGTACAAAATATCAAGAAATCAAAGGAGGTCCAAATTATATCAAAGATCCAAATCAAAAATTGATTTAGAGAAGCCAATTGAAAGTAAAACAAACCAACATATGATTGATGACATACCAATTGGACAAAGATATCAAAATGAAAATAGGATACCAATTAATCAATAAATAAAGGGACTAGATATCAAATTCCCAAAGATAGATACCAATTGAGATTAACTCTCAAAAAGAGCGAGGTTCTAACAAATAAACCATCCCTCTACACTTTTCATGATGGCACAAAGTACCAAGCCGAAAAGGTTTGTCTACCATGAGACATGTCATCGGGATCAAGGACCAATGGAAAGGATCAAATACCAATAAAATATAAATAGTGTTTAAAAGGATACTTGATAGCTCTCCCAACAAAAGTGCATTATTTATGATCTTGTATTTGAATACACATTGCACACACATGGAATCATCGCTCTCAAATATCTATTCAAACACTAGTCATATATCAAGAAAAAGCAATAAGATCCAATATTAATGAAAATATAAGTTGTACTCAATATAGGATAGCTCACCCAAGAATAGTGCATTATCTATAAGTAACCTTTGAATGCAAGGTGCACAATGATGGGATCAATGCCTCTCCTACATCAAATAAAACACTAGGAAAGTTTGAGTAAAACTAAATGATCCACAAGAGGTAAGGAAGACAAAGGAGTTAAATCACATTAATTTTTGGCAAGGAATAAGGCAATAAAATCAAGAGCCAACATGAAGACGATCTACAAATTTCACCACAATTATGAGCATCAATTGTCATGGAAAAGGAGTATATGTAGAAATTTCTTAGTGGTGTATTGGATTGATTTTCAAGATCATCTTCACAACCAATAAGCACATGGTGAAGGATAAGAATAAAGCACGATGCTTATGTAGATAAATGTTCTTGATAGCTTCAAATATTCATGCGATAATGCAAAGCAACTACAAAGAGTGCTTTGAAGCAATCGGTTTCCCAAAGAGATATATGAGAACATATTAGAGGAAAACCTTACCAAGAACATTCATCACAAACAAGATCCAAAGGAATAAGATAATTAACAATATCAATTTAAGGTGGCAATACCTCACATGTTCATATTGTCTAGGTTTGTAATATGCACATAGCTTATTACTCCCACATAATGTGATAATCCATTTATTCTCCACAAGAGGCAAGTAAAACCCAACTAGAGATGATTAATGAATATTATAGAATTTGAATTTCTCATGAGCATGACATACCACATAGAGACTAGATAAGATTGATATATCGACACTAGGTGGTATTCCTCATGTACACACATTTTTAGGATGGTGAAGAGCCAAGAGCTATCACTACCCAAAAAATGGGATAGTCCATTAATCTCTCGAAAGAACCAATTAAGATATAAGCAAGTTGATATAAAGGCTCAACATCACACGTACATGGTGTGCAAACCAACATACACATACTTGATTACTCAAGATAAGTAAGTAGAGAGCTCACCATATACAGACACTAGCAAGGTACAAAACCAAACACATGCAAGGGTGCAAGCAACTTTCAATGTATATATGATTTAAATACAAGTTACCGCAATGAGGAACATTGGATATGAGATAGAACAATGTAATCGTTGACTTGGCTTGAGAGAATATAATTAATGAAGATCCCTTAATTCTTCATGATGTAGCCAAGTCTCCAATGCCCTCCAACACACCTATTGATCAAGTTTTAGCTTGTTGGTCCCCAACCAAGTTGGGTCCTAAGAGGTTAGTCACAATAGGCTTGGCAACCCAAATGGTTCTTTTCTTGACACCACTTTGAGTACCAACATATTTGGCAAACACATTGCCAACCTTATCCTTCATAAGAGAATAAGCATTATCAATTATGATAGGGTTGGATAAGTACCACTAGTGCATGAAGAAGCAAAGTGACCCTTCTCACGGCATAAGTAGCAACATTTGCTTCCTCCTTTCTTCTTTGTTGAAGTCTCAACTTGAGAAGGAATAGCTTGATTTTCTTGGGAAGTGGCCGTTCTTCGACTTGGGGAACTTTAGTTTGAACTTGAGGCAACTTCCCTTGTTGCTTCTCACTAAGAGACTTCTTCTTCAAAGGGCAAGATCTAACATGGTGCCCTTCAACCTTGCACTTGAAGCAAACAATCTTGGCCAAATTCTTGACTTGTTCATGGCCCTTCTTTTTCTTGTTATACTTGGACTTGTTCTTGTTATTGGAGTTGAATCCAAGTCCACTCTTGTCATTGGGGCGTCTTTGCACACTCAACATGTTGTCAAGTGTGGGCTTCCCATCATGACGCTTTTCCAAGTCTTTCTTCAAAGAAGTGACTTGGGCCTTGAGCTCTTTTAATTCCTCTACATGGTTAGTATCAACAAAAACACTAGAGGAAGTTGAAGCTTCATTGTTAGAGCAACAAGGCATGGAAAGTAATTCATCACAAGATGTAGCAATATTATGAGTGGATGAATTACTAGGACTAGCACATGGCAATAAAGCATTTTGAGTAGAGGTTGTGCCATTGTCCACATGAGGCTCACAAGATGTTACCTTTGTAATAATAGCCTCATGAGCTAACTTTAGCTTATCATAGGAGACTAGAAGGTCCTCATGAGAGCTCGAGAGCTTTTCATGGCTTTCTTCCAATTTCCCATATTTGCTAGATAGCAATGCAAGTTGAGCCCTTAGCTCAACATTCTCCGTTAATATGGATGCTTCACAAGAGATAGAGTTAGTAGCACAAGCATCATTATTTATGACAATAGGAGAAAGTAACTTGGCAAGCTCTTTAGAGTGAGAAGCTTTAAGTTGCGCATGAGACTCGGTGAGTTTGATGAGCTCACCCTTAACGACCCTAGAGCCATTTTCTAGGTGCTCAAAATTCTCAAGGAGTTTGGCATGTGCATCTATAAGCTTACCATTTGTTACTTTGAAGTCATTAGCCACTTTAAGAGAACTATCATAGGATCCCTTTACTCTAGAAAGTTCGAGAGCATAAGTTTCCTCAAGAGACTCCTTGGTGGTTTTTCTTCTTCAAGAGCTTCCTTGAGATCGGCGATCTCTTCCGCATACTTGTATTCGCGGTTAAGACTTTCATCAATGTGAGCTTCCAACTCCTCAATGGTAAGTTTGCGCTCAACAAGGGTAGACATGATTTCTAAGAAGTTAGCACGAGCATCTTTATTCTTTGAAAGAGAAAGAATAACCATTTTACCCTTCTCGAGTATGGAAGCATCATTATCATTTTGTTCATTTTCTCATCACTATCATCATGAGATATATTGGGATCCAAAGTAGGAGATACCTCGGAAGCTTTAGCCATAAGGCAAAAGTGAGTACATGATGATGACGATGAAGAATTACTTGAGTCACCATTTAAATCCATATCTTGTTCCATGGAGTGTTCGGTTTCCTCTACATTGTTAGCCAAACAAATACTAGAGGAAATAGAACCATTTTTATCATGGCAACATGATATAGAGAGCATATCATCACAAGGATTAATCAAGCAATTTGTACATGATATGCAAGGACTATCAACACAAGCATGTAGATCATTTTTGGTTCTAGATGCGTTTAAGTCCAAAGATAAATCATTGCAATAAGATAGTGGTGAAGTATCATCAATAATAAGCTTACTATCATTTTTACAATATCTATCACTACTCACCATTGCATTACTTTGTGGCTTGCCACATGTAGGTGAAGTAGAAGAAGTTGAGAACTCATCACGGCCGGAAGTGGAGGGACAACAATCATCTCCACAATTCTTGGACATCATATTTATCTTGAAGCTTGGTCCAAAGCTCATGAGCATTCCGAAAAGGAGAGACCGACATAATAACTACATCGCTCAAAGCATTGAAAATCACATTAGAAGCTTGAGCATCTAGATAGGAATTATTCTCATCCAATAAAGATAATCTTTTGGGATTCCTTGGAGGAGAATAACCCCTATCTAGAATTCGCTCTATGTATGGGTCAATGACCCGAAAATATCAAGAATGCGAATTTTCCAAACATCATAATTTGTGCCATCTAATATAAAAGAAGCATTGTGCACTAGTTCACTAGACGACATCTTTACTCTCGAGGCGGTGAAGCCAAAAGAGAGAACCCGCTCTGATACCAATTGAAAGGACACGGATGTCGCCTAGAGGGGGGGTGAATAGGCGATTAAAATTCTTTGCGGTTTAGGCTTGAATAAATGCGGAATAAAACTAGCGTTTAATTTATCAAGCACGAAACCTAAACAAGCTAGGTTAACCTATGTGCACCAACAACTTATGCTAAACAAGATAAGCAAATATGTGATAGCAAGATATATTACTTCAAGCTCGATGGCTATCACAAAGTAAATAGCATAAGTAAGAAGCTCGGGTATAGAAATACCGAGGCACTTGGAGACGATGATTTATCCCGAAGTTCACTTCCCAATGGAAGCTACGTCTCCGTTGGAGCGGTGCGGAGTCACAAAGTGATCCCCGAATAGCCGTCAAATGGCACACCGTAATCTCCTTCGTGCCTCCACCAATGCGGAGTGCCACGAACCACTATGGGACACTTGAGGGTGGTCACCGAACCCGTACAAGGATGAGGCACACTCCACAACTTAATTGGAGGCTCTCACCGAATTCCCGCGGCTCCCAAAGCCACAAGAATCACAAGGTTGGGGCGCGACTCCACAACTTAATTGGAGGCTCCCAACTATCCCGCGAGCCACCAAAACTCCGAGATCAACAAGGACCGTCTAGGGCACTCCAAGTACCCAAGAGGACAAGCTCTAGGGCACCCCAAGTACCCAAGAGTAACAAGCTTCTCAACTTCGATTTCCACGTATCACCGTGGAGAACTCAAACCGATGCAACCGATGCAAGAAGGCAAGACCACTAGAAGTGGTCAAATCCTTCACTCCCAAATCCCACCAAAAGCAACTAATGCTTGTGGGGGGAGAAGAGAGGAAGAACAAGGAAGAACTCAACAAATGGAACTTCAAGATCACGATCTACTAGGTTCCCCTCACTTAGAGGAGGAATGGATTGGATGAATATGTAGATCTTGATCTCCTCTCAAATTCCCTCAAAGATATGCAAGAATCATGGGAGGGATTGAGAGGAAGGCAAGCTTTTCCAAAGGTCAACAATGGAGGAGAGAGAGGGGAAAAGCTAGCTCAAGGGTGAGAGAACCGTTGGGGAAGAAACCCCCTTAAAAAGGTCCTCTCAAAAATCTGCCCGTTGCAGACGAAAAAGGCCGCAGCGGTAGTACCGGGCCGATCCCGGTAGTACCGAGCCGCGTTGACTCGAGGAAGAACGAAAGCCAGTCAGCGCTCCCTGACACGGCGCGCAACGGTAGTATCGGACCACCTGGCCCGGTAGTGCTCCCCACCCGGTAGTACCGCGCTACTACCGGGGCTACTACCGGATTAAATCGAGCGAGTCCAGAGAGCATTTGGAGATCCGGTACAGGGCCCGGTACTGGGCCCGGTAGTTCCGCAAGGGGTCACCCGGTAGTACCGGGCGAGGGTCGGTACTACCGGCCTAAGAAGAAACTGCAGAACCAGAAAAAGAGAACCGCAATAACTTTTGCAAGGAAGCTCCAAACGAGATGAAACCAACGAGGTTGGAAATATTAAGGGTCACAAATATAGAGGGGATACCACACATGGGAAGGTGTGGAACCTATCTCGAAGGTGGACCGATAATATTTCCAACCTGAAAACGCAACAAGTTTTTCATACGAAATCCGTTTTCGGAGAACTTGGGCTTGTCATGAAGATCACAACAAGCACCAAAACCCAACAAGGAGAAAATCCAAATAAGAACCAAGAAATATGATGAAGGCAAGTATGCAAAGGTTTGAGCTCTCTCCAACTGATACGCTAAAGCTCAATCGAGAGCCTCTCTTGATAGTACGGTATCTATCCTATAACCCGGTCTCCCAACTAGTACCACGAGACCGGTAAAATAGAAACCCTATCATATCTTTGCCTTGCGCATTCCACTTGAGCTAGATGACGTCGATCTTGATCTCTTCAAGTGGACCACCTTTCTTGATTGCGCTTCGCTTGGTGAAGACTCAAACATTGCTCCCCCATACTCCACTATGGGAGAGCCTCTCTTAGGCACATCTTCACATGAACATTATCTCTAAATGGGTGGCAAGCTTCAAGCCTAGGATTTCTTCGAGATGCTCCTCTTGAACTTGCGCTTGTATCTTTTCTTCTCTTTTTAATAGATGATGTCTTGAAGATAACCATGCATGATCACATAATTCTTTTCTTCAAGACATACTTGCAATATGCTCAGCTCGATGATCTTGATGCCAAATACTTCATTATATCAATATATTCATGGCATCAACCTTGAATCCAACATATGGAGTTCAAGCATGGTCGATGGACAAACACTACAAGTAAAACTCAATGCAACCATTAGTCCATAGGGATTGTCATTAATTACCAAAACCACACATGGGGGCGCCATGCCCTTTCAACATAGTTTATGAATAACACAAAGTGCTCATCACAAGTTCATCACATTTGATACTAGATAACATAATTAGCAAATTCAAAGAAACTAAAAACAACAGCAACAAGTTTCTGAACAACGTTTACAAGACACAAATAAAAGTTCAACGATTGCACTCGGAGGCCATCACTGAGAAGAACAACATGTTGAGATCATCACTTCTTCTTCTTGCTCGCTTTCAGTTTCGGCTTCGGCGGGAAAGGCTCCATGCCATTTAAAGTGTTGAATGGCCTGTAGTCACCCCGATCTTCTGAGCGTTTTTCAACGTCGGCGTTAAGTGGCGGCGAACCGTAGTAGAACAGCCCCTCCTTACGGAGGACATCCTGGTTGATTGTTGTCGCAATCGAATGCTGGATGCGAACGAATTCCTGTCTTGTTGAGAATCAGTGGCTTCCATCATGTTCTTCAGGCACCATGTGCGGAGTTGCCCTGGCAACTATAGTTGTTGCATATCCCGTACATACTCCCGCATGAGCATTAAGACGTAGAAGGCGTCCAGTTTACTGCTTTCCGGCTGCGTGACGGATTTGAAATCCGTTTTGTCGCCGAATACCAGCTTTCCATCTCTCGGTATTTGTCTCTCCATCGGGCACCCATGGAAGGCGTAGCCGGTGAGAGCCTCATTCAAAACACTCTTGATGGGTCCATTGTCTTTCTTCTTATGATGCCTCCCTGAGTCCAAATAAATAGCATCCGTCCTTTTCGAAAACGCAACAATGAGGACGCAGTATTTGTTCCTGCACAAAAGGAGACCATCATACTCAAATTAACCTTTGTATGGACAAAAATCCATGAAAAGCATGTAATGGCGGCTAGCGAATGACTTACTCGGGAAAGTATGGCATTAGAATGGCTCTCTTGTCCTGATTGTCCATGAATAATTTCTGTATGTACAGCGCCGCTTCTCGCGCACCATCACTGTGGTTCAGGCGGCCCTCTTGCAGGTGATAGGGGTCCATTATCGCTATGAGCGGGGTTTCCTCTTTCATAAGCTGGTACTGCATATTGAGAGCAAGCACGCAGACAAAGCATATGGGAAGTCGTTTCATATGGTACATGTCAAAGATCTCTTCAAATCTCAGGAAGAACACATCTGCGGGGTATTCATCGGCATAGCCAAGGTTCTTTGGTACCTTTACCGGGTAAAGCGGGTACAATGGATTTGAGGAGTTGAGAAGAAGTTTCTCCACACGGTGAATACCTTCATGGAGACTCCTCATATCCCCAGTTAGGACTTTGGATAGTCTCGGTGGCAGGATCAGTTTAGCCAACTCATGAAACAAATGCCATTTGGAGACGCCTACGTTGTCCTTAGCCCGCAACGGCTCCTTGGTCGCCAGCGCTGGTTGGCTGCTGGAGGCAAAGTCACTCTTCACTTTTCTATTCCGTGCTTTATTACGCCTCTTCTCTGCCGTTGTGGGAGGGATGGTCCCTTTCTCGATCTCCGACATGATCGCCTTGAGGAGTATCTCCTGGCTTAAAGGCTTGTTGCCTTGTTGATCCTCGGTGAAGGTGACAGCTTCAGGCGTTCCTTGAGAACTGAATAGACGACGCTTAGAGCATTGAGGAGGAGCCTGAAGATCGTGATCATGGTGTAGTCCTCCGTCCTGATCCATCAAGTAATTATGGTCATCATCCTCGCTCTGCCTTTGCTCGACAGGATCAACCACCGGGAGGGATGGAAAGACTAGCTCTGGAAATGGAGTCTTGTTGGCTGGTGATAGGATCTGCCAGATGTCTGGCTGTTCTTGATTCACCGACCTTACTAGTGTTGGCTGTGGCGGGGTGGTGATAGAAGGGTCCAAACGGATCAGTGCCTTTGGCCATGTCATGGGATAACCCAAGCATCCATGGAGGGTTAACTCGGAATCGGCACCTGCGGGTTGACTCGGAGGATAAAGGTCATCATAACTCGAGAGCACCCGATGAATATGTACCCGAAACAAGTCAGGGGCCATAGGAAGGTTGTGCATCACGCGTTGATGTGGTGCCATGATGCTTGCCGTTGCCACATCTCGAAGCTCATTCTCCACACGCAATAGCAACGTGCATCCCACCTCGTCGGCCTGCGAGAACATGCATGTAAGGTGTAAGAGAGGGCGCCAAGGATGAGGTATATACATAATTTGTTGAGACTTGCGACGCTTAATTACCATGAGGGCTTCGAGCTCGGCTAATGGCGTTGGACCGCGGGCGGGCATGGAAGAGATGATGGAGGAACTGCTAAGATGCACGTTGGTTGGCGAAACCCATTTAGCAACTTCATTGATGGCGGCCGGCGTCGCATCCTCCCTACCACAAGTTGGGTTGGCGGCTGGAACATCCATCATAGGCGACTGATTGTTGGAGTTGCTTCCGACACAGCTGGGCATGTTAAACGCCCTTTGTTGCCCTTCTTGCATCCAAATCTTGACCAACTGCACCAGGCTAGGCATGATGGCACTGAGCGACTGCGCCCTCGTTCTTGGACTAACCCGGGCACGGTTGCTTGCACCTCCTTATCTACAGCCGCCTTTATATCCATCTTGTCGAACCTCTTCCTCTCCTTTCGCAACTCCTTGGCCTCAAGAGGATAATAGTAAGGGTGTTTGAAATGCTTACTGACTCCTACCACACGGCCACGATGCGGCTGTCTGTCGCCAGACTTTCCTTCACCTGGTTCTACGCCCTGACAAAAGGAGTGTCCCAATACGGGAGCTTCGTCGAACCCTGGGAGGAGGTTTGAGTAGATTGCGCCTTTTCTTCCTCCTGGAGAAGTAATGTGAACCGTTTAGAAACGACGTGAGTGCTATATAATTTAATGGACTTGATTAGAAGCATTTTAAACTGGTGAATTCCTTACCAGAATCTTCTTCTCAAGGTCCAAGACCTTCTGTCCCGTCTTGAACTCCCAGGTTTCCTTATCAGGGTTGTATCGGGCCCTGATCGTTCTGCGTGCCAACGGGTCCGTGAACTTATCCCAGGGGTTCTCCTCATCAGGATTATGATTGGCGTCCTCTAGGTCCCAAACGGGCTGCTTTCCGGCATAACCACGGGTTCCAAGATTGTGGTCACCTATGTTCTTATCCCGCATTTCCTTCCCCACACCCGTTTGGCAATCCTTTCTTGGGTATTCTCGGCGTCCTTGAAAGTAGTCCATTCGTTCACCGAAATTTGGGGATAGCGGCGGTGAACCTCCTCAAAACTGCAATCTTTATCAAGCATCTTCCTCAGCCTATATTTCCAAGAGCCTAAGCCTTTGCTGATCTTGCCAAGGGCAGCTGTGTTTACTATGTTATTCTTGATATCTAGGTTATTGTACGGCTCCGGGAACTTGTACCGGTGGTGGACCCTCTGAACGAGGAGCCTTTCCATAGGCTGTTTGGCTTTGTACCTTAGGTGCCCGTCATTGATAGAGCACATTTCTCGAGCAATGGAGGCACAGGTGTTGCAGAAGCCCCTTGCATGTATGATAGGCTCTACAGGTAAACCACTGGTGGCGTCCACCTCTGTGATTTCTAGTCGGCCGGTGCCCACCAAGTTTTGGCGCCTATCCTTCTGCTGACGCTTGGCGGCGCTACCTGAGGTACAATCTGTGCCGGCACCGCCGGTGTCAGTGGTGTTGTTGTTCGCATCCTCGCATGCCTCATATTCATCATCCCCGCCGGTGTCAACGGGATCTTGCGAGAAATATTGCAGGTAGTGGTTCTCTAAGTGTTCTTCTTCGGAACGGGCATGAGCCCCAGAACCACCGGCTTCCTCGTTGTGCGCCATGTCTGCACTAATTAGTAAATAGCACGGTATTAGTAACAAAACGAAAAAATTCGGCATGACCTTTGCTAAAAAATCTAGCTATGGAGTGCGATAAATTTGCCAAAACGGAAATGAATCAACATTTCGGCAAATTTCAGCAACTCCATATACATCCACATCCATATGCATCAATATCCATATACATTCACATCCAGCATCCAAATCCATCAAAATTCACATACATATATATCTTCATTTCTGTTAAAAAGTACCAACTTTGGAGCATTTCTAAAGCATCAAATCTTGATCCTATTTCAAATTTACCCTCATGGATCTCTTGTACTAAGATAGTACTTCATGATAAACCCCAGAAATAATTTTTTGAATACATCTAGAACCTTAATTCAAGTCGTTTTCTAAGCCATGTTTAAGCAGTGACCATATTTGACTTAGCAAAAATTGTGAAAATTTACATCTCCAAAATTATTCATCTCTAAATTTTTTCCTAGCTAGTATGCACCTAGCAACTAGAATCTTTCTGCAGCAAGCAAGCAGCAGCAGAAATCATGCAAATTTCACTTTGGCATTTGAATAAACACCTTATGTGCAGGTGGGGAGGGGGAGGGAGAGGGCATGTGAGAGGACCACCACCTCGGGGAGGGAGGGAGGGGAGGTCGTCGATGGCGGCTCGGGGCAGCGTGCCCTGGAGGTGGGCGGCAGACGGGTGCGCCGGTGTCGAGGTGGCGCGGCGGACAGGTCCGAGGGCGCGGCGGACACGGCCGAGCGTGTGGGCGCGGCGCCGGCGCACGGGGGACGAGCGTGAGGAGGGAGGGGAGAGGTCGCCGACAGCGAGTTGGGGCGGGGGCGCGCGCAGGGTGGGCGGAGGTGGCCGGCGGCAGCAGTTCCAGCGCGCGCGGCCGGGACTTGGAAATTTTTGGGGTTGGAAGAGAAGAGGCGGGCGCAGGGGTGGGCCCACATGTAAGTGGCGCTTAACTTATCTGTGGCGCACGGCCTTGTGCGCCACAGGTAAGTTTACTGTCACTTACATGTGGGCCACTAGTATAGAACGACACATCGGAAACGGGCCAAAAACCCCTTCGGCAACGGAGAAAGGGTCCGTGTCCCCGCCTCTGTCACTGATGTGAAGCCTCACAATGGCAACGGAGATTTTTATCGTTTGCAATAAGTTTAGCAACGGGCATAATATATAACCGTTGCCTTTAGTCTTTACATCAGATACGGAGATTAGTTTTTGACCGTTTGTAATGAGGGCTAAAGGAAACAAAAAAAGCCGGTGACGCCTGCTGCACCGTCGACGGAGCCCTGTGGTTCCTGCTTGACGGCCGCCCAGCTTCATTGCGTGGTCTTCTTCTACCTATTTAGTACTGCACAAAAGTCTTGCTCCTGGAGGCGTCGGCTTCAGTGGACCGTGTGGACGGAGCCCCGCTCCTACGTATTCACGGCCGCCGCATAGTCTCCAGGTTTCCTCCTCGCCCTAAAGGAGATGAAAAAAATCAAAATGTAAGCTCCTTCATCTCTATACTCAAGACAGATGCTTCTTCATCGGCATTACAGAAAATATAGAACTAATTACAACTAGAACATAGCCTAAACAATGCCTCATATATAGGTAGATTGGACACACAAATTCCAGGGATGGAGCAAGCGAGCCAAGTAGGATGCACAAGATCGATGTGTATTTGTGCATACCACAAGGATCACTAGCGCCACCCCCGGATCACACGGTGTCACCTAATTTTAATCATCGGCATAACAGAAACAAAGCTAAAATCAGAGCAAATGCCTACTAAAAACAGAGCAAATCTATGGATAAACAATTAGCTACTTACAACTAGAAAACAGCAAAAATCTATGTGTAAACAATGCCTACTAAAAAGAGCAAATCTATGGATAAACAATTAGCTACTTACAACTAGAAAACAGCAAAACTCTATGTGGAAACAATGCCTACTAAAAAAAGAGCAAATCTATGGATAAACAATTAGCTACTTACAACTAGAACACAGCAAAAATCTATGTGTAAACAATGCCTACTAAAAGCAGAGCAAATCTATGGATAAACAATTAGCTACTTACAACTAGAAAACAGCAAAAATCTATGTGTAAACAATGCCTATTAAAAACAGAGCAAATCTATGGATAAACAATTAGCTACTTACAACTAGAAAACAGAAAAAATCTATGTGTAAACAATGCCTACTAAAAAGAGCAAATCTATGGATAAACAATTTGCTACTTACAACTAGAAAACAGCAAAAATCTATGTGTAAACAATGCCTACTAAAAAGAGCAAATCTATGGATAAACAATTAGCTACTTACAACTAGAAAACAGCAAAAATCTATGTGTAAACAATGCCTACTTAAAATAGCAAATCTATGGATAAACAATTAGCTACTTACAACTAGAAAACAGCAAAAATCTATGTGGAAACAATGCCTACTAAAAACAGAGCAAATCTATGGATAAACAATTAGCTACTTACAACTAGAAAATAGCCATCCTACTGAACTGGGGTCTTACATTAGGCGAGACGGACTCGCTTAGCGTCGTCGCCGGCGACGGAGCTAGCGCCGGCCTCCCCTGGCGGCGCCTTGCCCTCGCCGTGGACCAAAGAGAGGGCTATGGCGGCCCGGAGGTCAGACTGGTAGACCGCCTCCTCGGCGCGTTCGACCTGGGTCGAGGCCTCGGAGAGGAGGACCGCCGCCTCCAGATCGGCCTCGCCCTGACGACGCTTGGCGTCATCGCGCTTGAAATCGGCGCGGGAGAGTTGGCAAGCGATCTCCAGATCACGATCCTCCTCCTCTTCCTCTTCCTCTTCCTCCTCGTCGGAGGACGAGGACGAGGAGGAGGAGGAAGATGGATGGCGGCCGGGGTACATCGCCTGACGGATCTCGCGGTAGCTGCAATGGTGGCCAAATGAGCGGGTGCGGCCGGAGCCTTCGCCGTGCGGACGAGCGCCAAGGGCGCGGGACCGGCCCGAGGGGGCCGGATCGGCGGCGGCCTGTTCCGCAAGCTCGTCCCGCAACACCAGCTGACGCTGCTGCTGCCTGAAGGCCCGGAGGGTGGGGCGGCCACGGCCGCGGCCGCGGCCACGGCCGCGATGGCCGGATCTACCAGCGCCGACGGTGGAAGCCATGCGAGAGAGTGGAGAGAGAGAGGAGACTGTGCGGCTGCTAGGGTTGGAAGTGAGACAGTGAGAGTGAGAGTGAAGGGCATAGTAGGTTCTTATAGGCTGGCTGTCGGGCTGCTTGTAATGGCAACGGAGATTACGAAACTGTTTGTGTGCGATGAGCCCACATCGGTAACGGAGGTAAACTAACCTCCGTTGCCAACATATATTTCACTATTCACCCGTTGTCTTTGTTGTGGGCCTGCTTTACGGCCCAGTGCGGGCACGCGGGGATGTCGCGATTTACCGTCGCCTAACTCCTGCCGTTGCCATAGAGGGGTATCCGATGTGTCGTTCTGTACTAGTGGGCCCACCTGTGCGCCACAGGTAAGTTATCTGTGGCGCACAGGCTTGTGCGCCACAGTTAACCTACCCGTGCGCCACAGGTAACCTGGGATTTTTTCAGTATTTTCAAAAATAGACCCTGTTTTTCAAACTTTTACAAAATAGACATATATTTAAATTGTACAATTGTTCACATATATTTGACAATATTGTTCACATACTTGAAAATATTTGAATTTTTTGAATTCAAAAAATTAAAAAAACAAAAATAGTCCACACAAGATACAATAAGAGGGATACAAATGAGGGATACGATATTGTTCTCATATCAATAAGTGTGCTTCATGAGTTGATCGCGATATATTAGTGCGTAGTTATACAAATGAGGGATACAAAATAATAAGTGATTCAATCATCAGTGTTTAGCAACCTTCTTTCCTTTTTGGTCGATGTTGAAAAATTTAGCCCGACATTGTGATTTTTTCTTGTGTACGGAGGACCTGCTGACTTGGGTGGTACCGTGGTCCTGCTTCTTCTTGTGGTGTATGTTTCATGATTGTTGTTGTCATCTTCAATATTTGGGTCACCGTACTTGTCAAAGTCGTCCTCATTGGCGACTCCATCCATTCCGGCGATGTTCCTTTTGCCTCTCCTCGCAACAACATGGCTAGGCCTGGACGGGTCGGTTATGAAGAAGCATTGTGTGCAGGGCTTAGCCAGTACCCATGGCTCATTTTGAGAGGTGACGTTGGCGTTTGATTTTGCTGAGGGTATGGACATGGTGATGAAATATCGGTCTTCGGGAGTGACGTTCTTAGCCCATCTGACACGAAACATCGGCACCTTGTCTCCAGAGTAGTTTAGCTCCATATCTCCTCGATCCTTCCATAGTATCTTGTCAGCACATCACCAGTGTAGGATTCCATCGTTACCCCTGAGTTCTGATAATCAGAGTTTTTGTCCTTCTCCTCCATGTAGAATGTGAACCCGTTGATACCATACACTTGAAACGTCACGAGGTTGGTCACGGGTCCAAGTGCTAATGCGAATAAGAGGATGTCATCCTCCGTAGAGATCATTGGCGGCGCATTAGCCTTAAGCCGTTCTTTGAACCAACCCGCGAAAGAGGAGTTGCGCTCTCTGATTATTTCTCCCTCCGTTCTCATCTTGCCTCTATCACTATACTTGTTCCTAATTGAGTTTTCGTGCTCTGTCAAATAATCGTCAACCATATCAATGTGTTGTAGTGCTACTAAGTTGGCCCCGTCAAAGTCGGCGCGTCGACCATCAAAGTCCACATGCAAATCTCTCCGGCCATTTCTGTGACCTGCTCCATCTAACCTGTCGAGGTGTTTGTTTATGCGCAAACCAACAGGGTTCTCGAGTTCTAGAAAATTCGTGCAGAAAGAGATGCACTCTTCGGTTAGAAAGCCTTGGACGATGCTTCCATCCGGACGGGCCATGTTACGAACAAATCATTTGATGACCCCATTCAACCGTTCGAACGGCGTCATATTGTGCAGGAACAGCGGCCCGAGAGGGATTATATCATCGACGATATGGACCAATAGATGCACACAGATGTCAAAGAATGTGGGCGGGAAGTAAATCTCAAGCTCGCATAGTATCACAACAATCTCTTCCTGTAGCCTATCGAGCTGCTTCCAGGTGATCGACTTTCGAGAGATGACGTCGAAAAAGTTAAAGAGGCCAAAAGTGTTTCACAGACGTGCTTGTCCATTATCCCTATGATTGCAACCGGAAAGATCTGCGTCGTCATCACGTAACAGTCATGAGACTTCATCTCGCTGAAGCATTTTTCTTCGGGTCTAGGTATCTGCTCATCAACCCTGCGTAACCGATAGGCACTTTGACTCCTAGAAGGCACTTGAAGAGTTGATCGATCTCATTCTTGTGCAGAGTGAAGCTGGAGGGGGGGGGGGGGCAATAATAGTCATTATTCCTCTTAACCCTTTTGTCCCTGTGACCGTCTGTTTCCTCATCCGACTGATCTTCCCCGGCCTTTTCCGGGGTCCCCCGCGAAGCTCTTCCCTTAAACCATAATATATCAGGTCGCACCTTGCTTTCGGCCCATCTTTGGTCCTCTCCGCCATGTTGACCACGGTGCCAAACAAACTCTCGAACACATTCTTCGTGATATGCATTATATCAAGACAATTAGGCGTACCAAGAATGGGCCAGTACGCCAAGTCCCAAAACACGGACCTCGCCTTCCATACATCCAGGAGCGGTTTTGGTGTCTTCTTCTTCTTTCCCGGTGCAGGGCACTCTTTCCAGTTATTCAGAAGCGTTTTGATCTCTTCGCCGCTTCTCTTACGTGGAGGTCCTCGATGCTCATCTTCATTGTTGAACAGGTCTCCACGCTTTCTCCACGGGTGATACGTCTCAAACGTATCTATAATTTTTGATGTTCCATGTTGATATTATACCAATTGTTACATGTTTTATACACACTTCATAGCATTTTTATACATTTTCTGGAACTAACCTATTAACAAGATGCCACAGTGCCAGTTCCTGTTTTCTGCTGTTTTTGTATTCCTGAAAAGCTATTAAGGAAATATTCTCGGAATTGGACGAAAATCAACGTGCCCCAGTTTTTCACCGACACAACCACGGAGTCCAAAGAGGAGACGGAGAGGAGCCACGAGGCGGCCACGCCAGGGCTCGGCGCACCCCCTGTAAACCGCGCCGAGGGGTGGCGTGGGCCCCTCGGGTGCCCTCCGACGCCGCCCTATCACCTATATATTCCTCCCGTCCAGAAAACCCTAAATACCTGAGCCATATTCCACGAAAAGTTCCAGAGCCGCCGCCGTCGTCAACCCTAGCTCGGGAGGGTTCTGAAGCTCTTCCCGGCACCCTGCCGGAGAGGGGAATCATCACCGGAGGGCTCTACATCGCCATGCCTTCCTCTGGAGTGATGCGTGAGTAGTTCACCCTTGGACTACGGGTCCATAGTAGTAGCTAGATGGTTGTCTCTCCACCTTGTGCCATCATGTTTAGATCTTGTGAGCAGCCTATCATGATCAAGATAATCTTATTGTAATGCTACATGTTGTGTTTGCTGGGATCCGATGAATATTGATACTATGATCAAGTTGATTATCAATTTATCTTTATATGTTATTAATGATCTTGCATGCTCTCCGTTACTAGTAGATGTTTTGGCCAAGTAGATGCTTGTAACTCCAAGAGGGAGTATTTATACTAGATAGTGGGTTCATGCCTCCAGTAATCTGGGCGAGTGACAGCAACGTCTAAGATTGTGGATGTGCTGTTGCCACTAGGGATAACACAACAATACTTTGGCTACGGTCATTAGTGTTGTTTACATTACGCTCTTTACTTAATGCAATAATCTGTTGTTTGCAACTTAATACCAACGGGGACACGAATGTTAACCTGGCGGTGGATTATTAGTCATAGATGCAATTGGATAACGGTCTATGTATCTTGTCGTAATGCCCAATTAAATCTCATAGTAATGATCTTGTCACATATATGCATTGTCATGCGCTCACTATTTTATCAATTGCCCAGCTGTAATTCGTTTACCCAGCATGTTAGTTATCTTTTATGGAGAGACACCACTGATGAACTGTGGACCCCGGTCTATTCTTTTACACTGATAAAACCACCAACTGCAATAATTGTTCTCTTTTACTTTCTGCAATTAAATACTGTTTTCCACACCATACGTTTAATCCTTTGTTTTCAGCAAGCCGGGAAGATTGACAACATTCATGTTTCGTTGGGGCAAAGTAGTTTGATTGTGTTGTGTGCAGGTTCCACGTCAGTTATCGAGTAATGGCACCGCTGACAACCTTCTGAAGTACTCCTAACTCTTCCTGGATTGATAACCTTGGTTTCTTAACTGAGGGAAATTTGCTGCTGCACTACATTATACCTTCCTCTGGGGGTCTCCCAACGAACGTGTGTTCTCACGTCAGCAACGGGTCTTTCTTATTAGGTATGTAGCCACCTTCGGTGCCCCATGTAGACGATTTTCGAAGACCCCTCTTTCGGTAGCTGTACATAACAGGTACCGTCCATGCACCTGACGCACGCATGGTGTCCTTGAACCACCTGGCCCGAGACATATCCGCAGCCAGGCAAATCGTGCACCGTACAGAGCAAGGCGGCTCTCAATGGGAAATACTCTTGAGCGACGGCGTCCCATGTGATGACCCCTTCCGGCGCCCATAACGTGTCCAACTCATCTTTCAGTAGCTTTAGATACAGATTGATATCGCTGCCTGGTTGTTTCGGCCCTTGAATGAGCATGCTCATGTGAATGTACTTCCTCTTCAGGCAAAGCCAAGGGGGGAGGTTGTATATCCACACAAACACTGGCCAGGTGCTATGTGTGCTGCTATGTTTGCCAAATGGGTTGAGTCCGTCGGTGCTCGCACCCAACCTGATGTTCCTTGACTCTGCCCCGAAATTTGGATCGTAACCATCTAAGAGCATCTCTAGCAGATCCCCTATAAGCCCCCGACCTGGAAAATAACTGCTTTTCTCCGGGTCCAGGGCGAAACCGTGGCCAGAATAGAAACTGTACTCGGTACCGTATCAGGAAAAAATATCCGGGGAGCAGGATAAACACCCGTCCGTGCCGAATGAGTTCAGTTTCGCCCGCCGTATTTCCTGCTCCCCCTACTCGTGGCAGGAACCCTCCCGCGCGGAAGTTTCACCACGGCTCTCGTTCCTCTTCCCCTTCTTGCTCTGTCGCCACGCTCCGCCGCCTGTTGCCGCCCCCCGTTCGGACTCCACCGCGGAAAAGGACCGCCGCCTCCCGCCGGTTCCATTCCCCCTTCGTTTTGTGCCCAGGGGAGGCGTATCCCGTCCGCACGGTCGCGACGCCCGCCGCCGCCATGGATCTGCCGCCGAGCTTGGGCACACAGCCAGTTCGCTCCGGAGGGCGCTGATACGGCCAGGTCCAGCTACCGGGAGCAAGGTAGCCCACTCCGAGCCGTCGGAGTGGCCGATTTCTTGCCGGACACGGGTGAGGTCCTCGGGCGGCGCGGATCCGGCCTTCGGTGGGGGAAAGGTACGTTTGTTTGACAAATTAGTTGTTGATTTACTTGTTGTGTGGACACATACTCTTAGATTTGTAGTATAAACCTCAAAAATTATAATTTCATTAGATGGATTGGAGTTCATCATCTTCTTCGTCCTCCGATTCGGATGAATTGGAGATTGAGGACCTACTCTTCGATGACGACATTGAGCAAATGATTATGGCTCATATCGTCGACAGATTTGATGCCGGAGCAAAGAGTAAGAGGCGGGGCTCCACGGTCGGCCGCCTATGCATTCCCCGGAACCGAGCATTGGGGAGTTCGATG